>CAUYSK010001422.1:0-20367 GCA_963575035.1 Avahi laniger | reverse complement strand
GCCCAGGGGAGTCCCTAACCTTAGGAGGTGATCAAGCTCCTCTTCCACCTAGGAAGCCACTCTTCCTTTACTGGTGGGCCAGACAGGGTCCCGGGACCTTACCTTAGTCGACTTCCAGACAGGTCTTACTGGTCCTTCTCTCTACCGCGTCCGGGTGAGTTCGGGGCCCACGGCCGGCGGGGACTCCCGAGGAGCGAGGACTCCACAAAGAGGCGGGTGACGTGCCCGGTCAGAGAACCAAATGTTACCGCAAGTGTCAGTGACCAGTCCCAGGGGAATAACTGAGCGGCACGCAGAGAGTTGGAGAGTCAGAGAGTTTTATTGCCGGCGGCCCAGATTGAGGTCAAGCCTCCCAGAATCTGAGCACCTTTTCCGGGTTTTTGTCAGGTTTTATACTTTTTCTGGCGAGTTACTTTTAACACATCACACACAGGTACAAATGATTAACCAATTAGCAGAAAGACTTAAAAGTTATCCAATAAACAATAATTCTTATAGGCTTATAACAAACATCATAATCATGACAGGCTTGCAGTTTTGTCCAGCTTTGCTCAACTGCTCTGTGGTTAGCTTGCAAGGCTGACAGGTGTCAGTGTCTACTTGCTGCTTTGTGGTTTTAAGCAAAATCAGCACAGAACTTCCCCTAGTATGCATGGAAATTTCCCTAACAGAACCAAACTGCTTCTCGGGGGAGAATGAATGGACGGTGAGAAATGAAGTCAGAAAGCATAAAGAATACATTTCATCAAGAAACTTAGAAGAAAAAGAGAGGAGAGGGAAAGTATCCCAAGTGTAGAGGAACTTGAGAGGAAAAGGAGGGTTTTATTTATTTTTTCTTCTTTGAGAAGAGATACTCTTTGAATTTTCATACAACACTTATACCACTAAATCCCTCCATTCCAAGACCACCAGAAAAGCTGATGCATGGCAACTCCTGTTACCTTGACAATGCAGGAGGAACCCTTGAGTAGATTAAGTCATCATCTCAGAGCTTCTTAAACTGATTGCTGTCACCGCTCTCTCTACCAGTTTGTTGCTTTATAATGGAGATCAAAGAGAACCTGGTGACTTTTTCCTTGGTACCATTCAGACTCCAGTGGGCTTCCTATACCCTGCTTTGGAGTTCATAAAGCACTACATTATACTGTTTGATTTGCACTCCAAAACAACCTTTGAAGGTGAGGCAGGCATCCTTATTTGCTCTACATCACAGACAAAGTACAGTTGACCCTCTGAATTTGTGGGTTCCACACCCATGAATTCAGTCAACCATGGATCAAAAATATTAGGAAAAAAAATTCCACAAGGTTCTAAAAAGCAAAACTTGAATTTGCCACATGCCGAGTACTATATTGAATCCATGGAATGAAGTGATGTGTAGGCATTGTAATAGGTATTATGAGTAATCTTGAGATGATTTAAAGTATACAGGAGGATGTGTGTAGGTTATATGCAAGTACTATGCCATTTTATATAAGGGACTTTAGCAGCCATGGTTTTAGTATCTGAGGAGGTCCTAGAACCAGTCTCCTATGGGTACTGAGGGATGACTGTAACTAAAATTCAGGTTCAAGTGGCTTGTCCAGAATCACACTTCTGGTAGTGATGCATAGAAGGTTAAGACTCTGGTCTGCTGATTCCAGATCTTGTGGTTTAAAAGTGATTGCCCTTCACTGAAAGGTTAGATATGGTGTCTATGTTTTCACTGTAGTGTAGTAATATTAAACCTGGGCATATCATCTTTTAGTAGACTTAAGAAAGAAGACTGAAGATTGTGGGCCAATTTTGTTAGTTTGTTTGAACTGCACATACATTGATATTTGCCCCCCCCAAAAAACTCGAGTTCATTTTAAAAGGAACCACTTTATTTGTACATGCCTTAATCTTAAAATATGTTTGAATTATATATAGTAACATCAAATTTGAAAATATATTTTTTAACTCTTTTGACAGAAACATTTGTTTGCACGTTCTTTTAAGCAAACATTTTTACAAGTGTTTCTATTTATTGGCTAAATGAAAAATGATGTCTTAGGGAAACATTAGTAAAAGGTTTGGGCAATTAGGACTATGTAAACATTTGCAAAAGGGCTCGTTTGTCCTAAACTAAGTCATAGTTATATTCTTGCAAACATTCCAAGTAATGTGTCCAAGGTCACTAAGAGAATTGAGGTTAGCTATTTAGTTAGAGAACAGCTTTTTACTGTTTGTTCAGGGACCTCTGATCTACCATTCCCTTGGAGAACTTACAATAACACAGAAGTACCACAGAGGTGATTTTTTTTTGTAAATTAAGTATGAACGATTTCCCTGGGTGTAAAGATGATATTTAGCAATTAATTCTCTGGGTCATGGGATTAACAAACAAAGATTTAAAAATAAATAAAGTTAAAGTTGCTGGTGTTTGACACTGAAATTCAGAGCACCATGTGTATAAAATTTTAACCATATTATCCCAGGGCAATTAATTTGCTCTGAATTGTCGTATGGGACTGTGTGCATTTTAGAGTCTTGTTTCCATTCACTGACCGTATTACCTTAGACAAGTTATTTCGTCTCTTTAAATCTTAATTTCCTTATCTGTAAAATAGTAATAATAATAGCAGCTCTCTGATAGGGTTGTTGTGAGCATGTAACAACATAATGCAGTAAAGGGCTTAACATAAGTAGTAAGTACTTTAGTAAATGCTCAATAAATACTAGCTATAACTTTTAATCTTGGTCTGAGGAGATAAGAACCATCTTTATTGTATTTTTAAACATTTTATTAAATACATCCTTCTGCCTTTCACACGTGTCCATCCACAGTGAAGAGGTCCTCTGCAGGATGTGTTTAAAGAGTTTAAGTACAGCAGTAGTAGTCCCTGATGACGGGCAACTATTTGAGTCCCAACTATCATATGTCTATCATCCTAATGTCAGATCAGAATAATCAAAGAAATAGGGATCAATCAGAGCTCCAGAATTCAATCCAGAATGTTCAAACATAGCAGAATTGTTTTGTAAAAGTCCATTCCATACTAATGGTGATAGTCCATAATAAAAGAAATTTAAACCTGGATTTGAGTGATGAAAATATGGATTCTACTGTTCAAATCCTTCATACTTTGTAAACTTTTCCTGAGTCCCACATGATGGGCAGAGATTTTTCTAGCCATCATGTTGTACATAGTTAAATAACAAAGACTCATTCTGTTATTCTGCCTTATCTTGTGCTTATCTTTGAGGGTCAGAGACAGTGTTTAGTCTGCCTTTGCCAGCCTTGCTTGTTTCCTGTCTACATTGGTAAGAGGCTGATTGGTAGTGAAGGTCATTGTCACAAATTAAGTCCAACAGGGACAGAGGGGTCCTGGAGGCAGCCTGTCACCCCTGAGTATGTCGGTCCTTTCAAACAAGAGGTGAGTCACCTTTTGCTTAGATCTTATCATTGCTCTGGTACTCTTCAGATGCCATTTAACAAAGATCCGGGCTCACTTTTTAGCAGGTTCAAGTGCAGTAGAGAAAGTAAAAAAAATCAGTTAATTGCTTTTCTTGTATATTCACTCTGAATGCCCATAGCATGGCTTTGCGAATACGTTCTAACCCATAAGCTCGTTTTGAAGGTTAAAGTTGTAAGTATTATCCTTCTGCTAATCAGCTGCAATGACCTAAGGAGTTAGAGTCAACAGGATGTGAGGCAATTATTCATTTCCCATGACATCCCAGCCACCCAGCAGAGGCCTTCTGTCAGACAGGAATGTTTCTGTGGGTTAGAAAGACTGCAGTAGCTTGCGAAGAAGGCCTTTGCCTTCCCCCTTCCATACGTGCAGTTGTTAGTTCACGCAGAGCTCACTCTGTGGTGGGACCTTTGGAGCTGTTATTGCAGGCTGACAGCTTCATGCCATACAGTATCATATCTCAAGCAGGTATGATTGGTTTTGTTGTATGTTTGTTTGGTTCCTTTGTCTTTGGTTTCTTTTTTTTTTTTTTTTTGAGAGAGAGTCTCGCTCTGTTGCCCGGGCTAGAGTGCCGTGGCGTCAGCCTAGCTCACAGCAACCTCAAACTCCTGGGCTCAAGCTATTCTTTTGCCTCAGCCTGCCGAGTAGCTGGGACTCTGGGACTAAAGGCGCTCGCGGGCTAAGTTTGCTGTTTTTAGTAGAGACGGAGTCTTGCTCTTTCTCAGGCTGGTCTTGAACTCCTGGGCTCAAGCAATCTTCCCTCCTCAGGCCTCCCAGAGTGCTGGGATTACAGGCGTGAGCCACCGGGCCTGGCGTGTCTTTAGTTTCTTTCAACTGAAGTAATCGCTGTATACCTGTCATTGTCATTTAATTGTGTTCTGTTACTTAAGATTCTTTGTTGGCTGGTGCAGTGGCTCATGCCTGTAATCCTAGCACTCTGGGAGGCCAAGGCGGGTGGATCGCTCAAGGTCAGGAGTTCGAGACTGAGCAAGAGCAAGACCCTGTCTCTACTAAAAAAAAAAAATAGAAATGATCTGGACAACTGAAAAAAAAATATATATATAAAAATTAGCTGGGCATGGTGGCACATGCCTGTAGTCCCAGCTACTTGGGAGGCTGAGGCAGAAGGATCGCTTGAGCCCAGGAGTCTGAGGTTGCTGTGAGCTAGGCTGACGCCACGGCACTCTAGCCCAGGCAACAGAGCAAGACTCTGTCTCAAAAAAAAAAAAAAAAGGATTCTTCGTTGTGCCTTGATTAGTAATAGTTCCTTATTTGTGTTCCGGAAACATCTTTGTATACTGCTATTAAGGCACTTTTTATACTTTGTTTTTGTGTCTCTTTCCCCACCAGCGATTTAGCTCTTCAAGGCAGGAGCTGTGTTTTGTTTCCTAGCATCTGTCAGTGTTGAGTACTTGGTCCATCCTCTGTAAATGATTGTTGAGTATAAATGGTTGTGTGGTTAGGAATCAGGTAGCTTCTAATAGGAATAGTCATTGTTTTAGATTTTACAGAGAACCTTCACATACTTTATCCACATTTGTGCTTTCCAACTCTCTGGGGCAGACATTGGCAGCATTTCCATTTTGCGGATAAGAAGGGCCCAGAAGCCCTGCATCAGCCTGACTTGGTGGATGTCAGGCAGCTTAGAAGGCAGTGCTGGGGTGTGAACCCTTTCCTGGTGTCAGAAATTCTTCCCATTGCCACACCTCTGTCCCGCTGAACAAAGTCAGTACTTATCTGAGTGGCTCATGGGTTGATTTCAACCTACTTGCTCCTTGTTTATGGTCCTTCTAATATGAGGACCCCTGTGTGATCTGAGGTGATTTAAAAGGCAATTGAACTTGGGTAGCCCACAGGACGTGGTAATTAGACAGGGATTCCAGGAACTTATTTTTCTTCCCTGTGGGACCTTCTATTGACAATAGGTGAATCATTTTTGGGATCGCTTTCATCATCTTTAAAATAGTCATGCTGCTTTATTCGCCTCTCTTTTTTGTGATTACTACCAGTATTTATTAAGAAGCTTATCAAACACTTTATAAAACATACTCTAAATCATGTGTGTGAACAATGATTATTCTCAGTAAAATCAAATGATTTTTCCTCAGGTTAACTCAATTTTAGGAGTTATGTAAGAAAATTAGATGCAACTCAGTCCTGTATTGGATTTGGAAATGCAGCCCCCATTACTCAGGCTCAAGTAGAAGATTCTAAATAGTTATATGAACTGATAACATCTTTAAATGTGAAGCCCTTTCTGGGTATCTTGCAAATTTGGTCTCATTGTACCTCCTTCTTGTTTCATTCATTGTTGTAGCCTGTCCCGCCGGCTGGCTTGCCTGTGATGGTACCTGCACGCACCTAGCACCTGCACGCACCTAGCCAGTTATTCCCCGCTGCAGTTGGAGGCTAACTGTAGTAGTGACATGTGGTTTTTATGATGGAAGTTTTCACCTTCTTCACCTCAATCCCACGATGAAGATAATTCGAGTGGTTCTTTTGTTTGTTATTAATCACCCTACCCTACCATGGAGGCAAATGGAGATGGAAAATATCGAGTCTGCGTTTTTAGACACTTACATAACTGAAGTTTGTGTCCATCTGTTTTGTTTCTAAGAACAGGACATATTGGGTCTCTGGTGGTTTTATGAAGATGGGCTTTCCAACCAGAACTCTTGGCTTTCCAATCTAGTGGTTGATGTAGGGGCATAATAACATTGCTGCCTTCAGTAGCAAAGCAATCTGAGATTTGAAGTATCATGCTTATATTTAGTTTGGTTTCTGGGAATACCTCTTGGGAAGCCAAATGTCTCAGTGATTTTTCAGGTGGCAAACAATAAACAAGTGCAGAGATGTACTGAAAAATGCTTTAAATTGTCTGGGGTATTTCAAAGGGAACGTCTCATTACTGGTATTAGAAAGAACTGGAGCTCTAAGTCACTGGAAAATGATTCCAGCCAGTTGCCGATATTGTAGTTGTTCACAAAATAATTCCTAAGTACTGCATAGATGTTTTTGTTTCTATAAAAGCTCTGAATGAGGTCTTTTCTACTTGACCTTTGCTGTATTATTTTTAAACTTGGGTTTCAAAGCTAGGAAGCTTTTTCTATCAAGAAAAAATTTAAAAGCTTGAGTCAACATAACACTTTGGAAAGTATGTTAAATTTTACTTAAATGAGCTTATAAATAATTCAAATATACTTTTGCCAGAAAACTAGAGTGGTGTATATATATATATAGATATAGATGTCAGTGATTTGAAAGTATAACTCTTTATCCACATATTCATTCAGCAATGTTAACTGAGCACCCACCGTGTACAAGCCACAGTTCTAGGCCCAGTGAAGGTTATAAAAATGGAAGAATGTAGAATCACTGCTCTTAAGTTGCTATAAATCCAATAGGTAGGTGTGTGACCTCAGGCAAATTACTCAGTTTACTCATTTACTCATTTTCAAAATGAGGATAATATCACCCACATTTACACATTTTGAGGCTTAGAGATATAAATTACCAAGCAACATACCTGGCACAAAATAGGCTTTTGATAAATTATAATTATTATCATCATAATTGTTTCAGAAACAACATGCAATATATGTTGTGGGGGAGTTACCAAAGACATTCTGTGGCAGTTTAAAGAAAGAACAGACCATTTTAGGATCAGGGATCCAAAAAAATGCTTGTGGAACAGGTGACATTTAAGCTGGGCTTTGAAGAGTGAGTAGAATTTCAGTAGGTAGAGGCAGGAAAAGGGTATCTCAGAGATAATGCAAGCAAAGGCTTGGAGTTGGAAAAGCATAAAATCTGAACAGTAGCATTCCAGTTTGGAGGAAAACAGTGTGTGTATAGAAGAGAAGTGCAAAATTGGACAGGCAAGTTAGGCCAAGACTGGGAAAGGCCTGGAATGTAAGGTTAAAGAGTTGAACCTTGAAGGGTTTTATTTGCTCCTGTTTCACTGGTGCCCAGAACAGCATCCAGCATATATTTATTGTATAAATAACTGACTGTGATTTTACACAGATTGAGCTTACCTCATTTTGCCATGAGGTAAGCCAGGTAGAAATGTCTTACAAGTAGCTGGGAACACAAGACCAAAAGTCAGATCTGAGACTGAGACTGAAGGTAGAAATTTGAGTAGCATGAATATAGAATTAATGATTGAAGTTGCAAGTGTGAACAAATTGATGTAAGGAGAACATGTAGCTGTAGCCAGAGAAGAGAGCTCGGCGTTTGATGAGGAGGCGAGTAAGGAAAGGAGGAAGATGGAGACTCAGAGTAAGTGGGTAGAAATGAGAGGAAAACTTAGTGTAGTGCCCATCAGACTCTGGGAGGAGACTTTTAAGGAGGGGCTAGTTGGCAGCACAAGGAGAGTAAGGACTTTGAGAAACACTAGTGGCTGTGGAATGAGAAGGTCCCTGGGTAGCTGCAGAGAAGAAGTTCAGTTGAGTGGGGCCTTAGGCCAGGTTGTGAGATGTAAGTGGACACCACACCCCCTGGGAGATTTTTCTTTTTCCTTTTTTTTTCTTTTTCAAGGTTAGTGTTTACTAGTATTTGCTTTTGAAGCATATATTTAAATAGACAGTGTGCCCAAACTGTATATATAGTCTTGATTCCAATTAATATTGGACAAATACACACCTAACTATTGATTTACTTTCTCTGAGTTATGAGATCATGACTGATTTTTATTTTCTTTTCCATATCTGTCAGTATTTTCCAACATTTCTATGAGTATTTATTACTTTCAGAACTGGAAAAAACACTATACAAGTTATTTTTTTTTTTTAAGAGATAGCATCTCGCTCTGTCACACAGGCTGGAGTGCAGTGGTGCGATCATAGCTCACTGTAGCCTCAAACTCCTGGGCTCCAGCGATCCTTTTTTGCCTCAGCTTTTATAGTAGCTGGGACTACAGGCACGTGCCCCCATGCCCGGCTAATCTGTTTACTTATTTATATATTTTTAGAGATGGGGTCTAGCTATGTTGCCCAGACTGGTCTTGATCTCCTGGCTTTAAGTGATCCTCCCACCTCAGCCTTCTGAGTTGCTGGGATTATAGCTGTGAGTGATCACGCCCTGCACAAATTATTTTTTAAATGATGCGTTTCTTATGTATTGCATGGCAATAGTCTTCTCTTTTATTGAAATTTGGATACAATGTAGCCATTTGATGTTTCTTTCAAGACTGAAAATGAGATTCCCTCTGTGTTTTTAGCTGTCCATTTCATCTGAAAGTCCCCTAAACTCTGTTTATGAGGTCGTCACTGGCACCATTTCCTTATCTGCTGCTTGTGGCATGCCTGTGCTCTGCTGACATACTTACATTGTCTTTATGACAAAGCGCCATGAAAAATCATGTAGTCTCCTGGGCCAGAAAGGTCATTTTGCTAAGGTCAGATCCACTTATGGTGGGTCTTTCACATTATGTAACTCTTAGAAAATTCTCAGTCAGTCCCAACCTTAACCAAAGTGAAGTCTATGTGAGAGCCATGAGTGCTGACCATGCTTGTGAGTATCCCAGGTGTCTTTGGCATTGCATTTTTCTTCCTAGTCCAGCTGCTTCTGAAACTACATGACCCCAGACACCTCCAGCACTCATTAAATTCTGATTACAAGTCATTTAGTCAAGAGGGAGGAAGTCAGCACTTTTAACATCCAGCTCTGGAGAACATGGCATCTATGTGTGGATCAGGCTAGAGTTATTACTGTTATCTGCTTCTGCCTCTGTATGGGAGGACTGCCGTGTTCATCCTGTTAATTAGCCTTGCTTAATGAACATGTAGATGGCGGATTTCCTTGTTAGGAAATAGCAGTGCACTGATTCTCCATCCTGTTACGTTTTGATGCATACATGACATTCTTTGCATTCAGCTCTTTTATTACCTCACTGGCAGATGGACTTCAATTTTCTCAATCTTTTAAATAGGGAAAATACCCCTTTTTACAGTAAGGGCATCCTATATAAATATAAGATAAAATGTCTGTAGGTCACTGAGTTTGGCTGAAAAGTAGTGTATTATAAATAGTTGGTTGCTGACTTGGCCTTTGTTGGATTCCAGGGAGAGACCAGGAGCACATGGTTGTTGAATGGGTGAGGTCCAATGGAGTGCTCCGTAATTACATAGCAGTGTACATTTTTAAAGACCTGTTGGAAGAGCCACCTAGTGAACAATCCACATGCAAAGCAACTTGTTATTAGCAACTTTTATTGGATACAGGTAGCTGAGTAAGGCATCCTCCCAGAGGTTAAATGGTTTGCCAAATGCCACCCAGTAAGTGTGTGGTTAAGCCAGCTTTAGACCACAGTTCTAATTTGCTCCTGATTTCCAGTTTTGTGCCAAGACAAACCACACTGCACCCACACACTGATTTTACTCAGTTCACTTTGTCAGAGGAAGGTACTCTTCATATCTTGTCCTGTCTAAATATGTTAACTAATTTTTAATTAGTTAATTTCAAAACCAAATGAGGCAGGCTAAAAGAGGTACTCAAGTATAAAAACCAAATTTGACATTGGACCCATTTACTATAGTGAATTGAGGGCTACAGAGCCCAGAGAAAAGGTGAAATTCCTGAGAAGAGTAAGATTGGAAAACAGCCTGGAAGGATGACGACAAAGAGATTATGTAGGAGGGGAAGGAGGAAGGCACTGTGCCTGCTGTCAAGTAACTCAGAGTGGGCTCTAGAGAGACTGGCCAATCATTTCAGCACAAGGGGGCAAACCCAAGGTGCTGCAAGAGCCTGAACTCTTAGGAAAGGCTCCCCAACTTGGACAAAAGCATGGAGGAGTAAAACAGCAAGGTGAGTATCAGTCAAGATCTAGAAATTGGAGAGGTGGATAGATCATGAAGGGCCGTGAGTGTCATGCAGAGGGATAACAATGTGTTCATTCAACGTGTGTCCGTTTAGTGCCTCTGTGTGTGTGCGCACCAGCACTGTTCCATGTACTTGGGATACGTTAGAGAACACAACGAGCACAAATTCCTGGACTCATAGAGCTTATATTTTAGCAGAGGGAGAGGAACACTACAGATTAAATAAGTCAATTAAGTGATATGTTAGAAAAGGTAAATGCTTAAGGAAAAAGGGTATCTCAAGCCAGATGACCGAGGTTAACATGAACCTTGATGTGATATGATGAGAATGGGACTTCATCTCTGCGGTCTTCTTCCTGAAAACATACAACACTGATATACTCATGAGAAAAACATCAGACAAATACCAAATGAGGGACATTCTATCAAATACCTGACCAATACTGTCAAGGCCATCAAAAACAAGTAAAGTCTGAGAAACTGTCACAGCTGAAAAGAGGCTAAAGAGAGACGACATCCTTGTTAGTATAGTGGTGAGTAAAAAAGAAGAGACATGACAAGTAAATTTCATGTGGTACCTTGTATAGGGTCCTGGAACAGACAAAGAACCTGAGGGAATAGTTGAGGAAATATGAATAAAGTATGGACTCTAGTTAATAATAATGTATCAGTGTTAGTTCACTAATTGTGACAAATGTATCGTACTACGTAAGATATTACCTAGAGGAAACTGGGTGTGAGGTATACAGGAACTCTCCTTATTATCTTTGTAATGATTCTGTAGATAGCAAACTGTTCTAAAATGAAAAGTTTATTTAAAAAAAAAACAAGAGTAAGGAAGATCAGGAGTTTGGGTCAGAGGTGTGTGTTATGATTTTAAAGAGGGTGATCAGCGTAGGCCTCATGAGAAGGGGATATTGAACAATTACTTAGAGAGTTGGCCATGTTGGTATCTGGAGGGACAGCCAATGAATGGGAAGGCCCTAAGTTGGGAACGTGTCTGCATGTTTGAGAATAGCCTGAAAGTGTTCACAGGACCTCTTAATCTCTCTGGGCTTCAGTGTCTTCTTCTGTGAAAGGTTGGGGTTGAAAGGATGATCTCAAAGGCTGCTTCCTTGTCTAATAGTCTATGGTTTTAGACCATGTGGTATAGAAGTTCCACCAGCCAGCAGTGCTGGCCATCAATGGTTATGTGCTTCTAACCAGCCTGCAAATACCCAAGCCGAGAGCACAAAAAGAATATTTTTTGATATTTTAACAAATCAAAAAAAAAAAAAAAAGAATCATTTTGGAGGTATTTACTCTCTCTCTAGCATGATTAAAGACTGAATTTGAAACACTGGGTAAGAAAAGAAATATCTGTAATCTTAGATGAATAACTTAATGTTCTGTACCTTGGTGCCCCTTTTATAAAATAGGAAACTTGTACTTTATGTACATTTGAAATTTTAGTAAAGAAAGAACTAAAAGTTTTATGACTTATTAAATTTTTTTCTCAGTTTCTGGTATACAAGGTGAAATTGAAAAAACCCCAAGTTTCAAAATTATAGAAATACTAAAACCCTTTTGCAAAATTCACCAGACTGAAGGCTTAACTTTAGAGTCTGAAAAAAATACCCTGTTTGCAGCTAGAAAAATTTTCAACTGATGTTTATCTTTAAAGACAAATCTGTGCCTTGCATTATGAAGTACTAACATAATAAATATTAATATCAAAATATATAAAGATAGACAAATTCATAGTAATTATCACTTTAGCAGAGGTTCTACAGAGTTTCTGTGAACTGCAAATCTCCTTGATACATCTAAAATAAAGGTGTGTATATACTAGTTTAATTTACATACATTAAGCAATGTAGATGGGTGCTGTTGATTTTTTTTTTTTTGAGACAGGATCTTGCTCTATTGCCCAAGCTGGAACGCAGTGGCATGATTACAGCTCATTGCAACCTCAAATCCTAGGCTCAAGCAATCTCCTGCCTCAGCCTCCAGAGTAGCTGGGACTACAGGCACGTGCCACCATGCCCAGCTAATGTTTCTATTGTTTGTACAGATGAGGGTCTCCCTATGTTGCCTAGACTGGTCTTGAACTCCTGGCCTTAAGCAGTCTTCCCACCTTGGCCTCCTCTAGCGCTGGAATTACCACCGTGCCCAGCCATGTTCTGTTGATTTAAACGTAATTGTTTAATGACCTACGTGCTAAAAATGAATTTAATTAACCATAAAAATTGTGACTTTTTTTAAAAAAAGCACGTCTGTCTACCTTTGAGGTAACATATAATGGTGTTGTTGCTAATTGCCTACTTTTACTTGTAAACAGTTAAAGAAGAAAAAAAGCCCTTGCCTAGTTTTTGTTTGTTTTTTGGTAAAGATACAAATGTATATGTGACTGTTGGGGACTTGAAATGTGACTAGTGTGACAGAGGAACTTTGATTTAACTAAATTTAAATTTAAATAGCCATATATGGCAAGTGTCTACCATACTGGACAGCATCACTGTTGAGGTCTGCTCTAATTTGACCTGACCTTAGAGAATGTGGGTTAGTGCTCATGCAGGATTTTTTTCTGCCCGGCTGGAGCTGTACATAAGGTTTGGGACTTGAGGTCTGGAGACAGAAATGGATGAACTCAACCTGCCACTCAAGCCATAACTTCACCTTAGGCTTTTAGACACCTGGTAGGCTAGACCTGTACTCTGAGGCCAATCCTGCAAGTCTCAAGGAATTTGGAGACTGAAACCTTCTTCCAAGAATTCTGAAGTCCAGAGTCACCTTTAGGCATTATATAATCTAAACCTAGGAAGCACAAGTGCAGTAACATTTGGGTTTAATAAAAGAGCAGAACTTCCTTCTCTGCTTCCCCCTTGCTCCTTTAAGCCCAAAAAATCATCAGTGCTTTCAAGGTTTGTAAAAGGACTCAAGCATTTATGACTTTCAGAATGATTACAGTATACTCACAGAATTCCTAGTCTCTTTTGCTTACTATTTTAGGTCAACATATCAGAGATTTGCCAGGGCAATCTTTTCACAACTGCTCTCAAAGGATTCTCTGTGTGAGTGAAAGCTATTGACCTTAATTCCTCTTATCAAGTGCTCCACCCTGCTCTGAGTAAGTTCTTGTACAAAGCAGGTAGTGATGTGTACTCCTGACAATGGAACTTCTGTGTAGGTGTTGTTCACCTTTGTACATGACTGCCATAGAAGAGGTGTAAAAATGGAAAATTAATTGGGCAGATTTGTGTACTACAGAATACAAAGAACCATGTGCTGAAGTTATTCTGTTTATTTTCTTCCAGGAAATCAAGCACTTCATGTTGTCTTCATGGAGATCTCACTGAAGAATAATCTCAAAGGAACATTTGTCTCCCCATACCTCTGTTAGTGTCCATTTGCAGCTAGCAAATGTTTTTAATGACCGGGAAAACATCAACCACCCTTGTGTGCTTGGCCTGCTCCAGGAAGCCGAATGAAGGTTTCTTCCAGTTGTTTGCCTAACTCTGTTGCCGAAGCACCTCTTTTTGTGGGTGAATGTTCATGAAACCCTTTCTTGAACTAGCTTAGGAGGTGAAGGCCCCTTGGAGCCTGTGACATGGAAGCTTTGGAAGTGGATGATATCAGTCCAGCCTTAGAAGTTACTGAGGATTTCTTTAGTACTTTGGACAGCAAGCTAGAAAAGGCTGTGCAGCATGCAGAGGTTTATGGGATCCAGGAAGTCCCTGAACTGGTGGGGCACGAGGTACTCAGCAACCTAACAGGCAATGGTGCTATGAGAAATGTTCCCTCGCTGGGCAAGGGGGGCATGGTTTGGGACCACCGTAAGAGCAGTCTCTTAGAAACCAAAGCTCAAAATGTCTTCCCTGCCAAAGAACAGTTTATGGTCCAGAGAGGGACCACCCCAGATAACCTCTCCTGGATGGAACAAAAGGAAGCGTCAACCTTTAATTTTTTCAATATCTGTCAGCGTCGGAGGGACAGACCTCGTTCTGTGAATGACTTACTGGATGAGACCTCCTCTACTTTCAAGCCCGGGCATGCTCGATCGCGATCAGACATTACCCACGTGGACTGGAGGGCGGTCCTCACAACCGCGCCTTTGCAGCCGCCGTCTGTTCAAGGGCCTCGCTTCACCAGGCCGTCTTTTCTGTTGCCCTCACCCAATAAGGTGGAAGATGCTCAAGGAAACACTGGTATATTTTTACATTTTCGAAATTTATTTGTTTTCTTTTTTTTACTTTTTTTGGTGCCATGATTTGGATATAATATTGTGTTTTTACATCTGACTTATATAAAACAATTGTTGATTTTTCCTTTATATAACATACATCTACCTTGTGAGAATCTCACTCTCCAGTCTCCATGTCTGGCTTCACTTACTTAAGCTCTCTCTTCTATTTACTTTCGGGCTTTACCTCACCTCAAGTCAACAGTTTTATTATCTTCGTAAGAGGTATTTAGTGAAAAGACAATTCTTGTATGTTAGAATCAGAATATTCTCATACCTTTTTTTCTTTAAAAGATAGGGTCTTGCTCCATCACCCAGGCTGGAGTGCACTGGGGCAATCATAGCTCACTGTAACCTTGAACTCCTGGGTTCAGGGGATCCTCCTGCCTCAGCCCTAAGGCTCCCAAATAGCTAGGACCACAGACAAACGCCACCACACCAGGCTAATATTTTAATTTTGTTGTAGAGATGGGCTCCTGCTATGTTGCCTGAGCTGGTCTCAAACTCCTCCTGCCTTGGCTTCCCAAAGTGCTGGGATTATAGGAGTGAGCCACCATGCCCGGCCAGAATATTCTCTTATTTCATGTAGTATTTTCCTTTGAACATTGTATGATACTGCTTATTCACATCAGCAGATGTTTATTGGAGCACATGTAGGGCTTGGCCTTGTGCTATGAAGGATTTAAAGATGTGCGAAGACACAATCCCTACCCTAAACAACTTCTCTTCTACTGAGGGGATTTGACCCTAAGAAAGACTCAAGAACGCACCCAGGAACGAGAGACAGTAGATGGTCAACTGAAACGTTTGTGAGGGGACTTTTGTCTTACTCTGTACCTGAGTGAGTGTCAGTGACTGTAAGAGAGAGGACAGAGGGAGGAGAAGACACTGTGGCCTGGGCTTGTCAGGAAGGGCTTGCAAGGGGACATGGAACTTGAGCTGGACCTGGAAGGACATTAAGATGCAGAAAGAGAGTCACAGGTGAGGACACGTGGTCAGGATTATGATGTGAACAAGGGTGAGGAGGTAGGAGTACGGAGAGAACTAGCAGACCCTTGTGAGCAGAGCAAGGAATCCCATGGCAAGTAGTGGGAGGAGGGGTTGGAGAGGGTGGTTAGGCCCTCATGGCGGAGAGCCTTGAATTTCTTTTTTCCTTAGACTTCATACATATACGTGTGCATGTGAGCACATAGTCATGTACTCACACATGAACTTGCTCTTCTGTGAGACATAACAAACCATCTCCACTTTGCCCAGCATTTTCCTTCAAGATAACAGGCTATACTGATGATTATATACAGGCTATACTGATGATTCTTCAATCACCCTGCTCAACTCTTAATTTAGATGGCTTCTACTCAGTTAACTGGGCAACCATTTTTTATACTTTACTGCTGTTTTAGAATTACTACAGCCTCTATTATTGCTTGACATGCCATTGATACATTACCATTTTAATTGTAGAATTTAGTTTGTAGGTATAACCCGAGGCAAGGATATAGTTTAGTATGTGTCTTAAGGAAATGCAGTGTTCCTGCCTATGAGGGGCCACATTATTTTCACATTCCATTCAAATTTATCCTTTTAAAATCCATTTTTTTCACTACTCAAATTCATGACTTATAATTCCTTGTCTTCTCTCTTAGGCTCTCACCAATCTTCTGTAACATCTAGCCAAGAGTGGTTACCATGGGAGTAAAAAGAACAAAAACATTATAAAACACAGGACTTGATGACTGATTAGATGTTAAGGGACAAATAAGTTGCTGTGACCCAGTGCCTGGCAAAATGATAGCTTTTTGCCTTGAGCTCCTGTACAAACAGGTGCACTTTTTGATTAGCAAATAACCTCAGTAGTTCTTTGGTAGCTTAGAGTTCATATAGATTTTTATCACTAAACCACGTAAATTCCTGCTATAGCCCAATTTAAGAGGATGTCATATTTCCAATTTTATTTTTACTATCTTGTTTTGATTGTAAATGCCAAGAACCAGACCTTCCTTAAGTTCTCTAAAGCCCTGAACTTCTCCCTTGAGTGTTTGACAGACCAGATTGTTATTTTTTAATTCTCAATGTTTAAAAAAAAGTTTAATATTAAATTATGTTGAAAAATAAGTACTGAGTAGTATTCCGAAAAGTAAACTGTAAACACAAATGGCATTTGAAGGTATTGTTATAGTTTATCCTGGCTACCTTTTGATCATCTATGAGATACACATCCTAGCAAAAGTTAGCAAACTTGGGTAAATGGCATGCCAAGTTTTCTTTCTGGCATACTGTCAAGAACAGGCAAGATAAATTGTGTTTTATTGCTCACAAGGTGAAGGGCAAAGGCAAACAGTGGCCGTCCATTCTCGGGCTGGGAGTAGAGAGGAGAGTTCCAGATGCATGGCTGATCACCTACTCTTATGATTGCAATTCTCGCAAGCATTTGAGGAGGGGTGTGCCAGCATCCAGGTGCATACTAGTCGATACCAGCCAAGATCTTTGAGTATAGTTTACTTTAAAACCTTTGAAATTAGCAATCCAAACTGAAGAAAGCCTCATTGTTTCTTTTGAGGAATGTGCCAAAAGCAGAGGGAAGCAACGTGGCATCTTGGCTAGAGCTGGAGATGAGGTCCCAGGAGATTTGGGGTCAGGCCAGACCTCTTCCTTGAGCTGCAGACTTGCATATCTGACTGCGTGATGAACATCTCCATTGGATTGTTCCACAGGCCCCTCAAATTTAAAGTGTCCCCAAATGACCCATAATCCTCCCATCTCCCACTCCTGCTGTTCTAAGAAGTTAACAAGGGTTATTGAGAGGCTAGGGGGTCCTCAGAAGAAATAAAATTTAGTAAAATCGGTTTCTTTTATTGAGATCAACTTGGTTTTGTGTCTAGCCCTGTCATTCTATTGCTTATGGGCTTTATTACTGCTTGGTCTTACATTTTCTTCAGTTGAGGTTAATTTTTTCTTCCTGGTTCCTTTTCTGAGCTCATCTTGAATAGACTTACCAGTAGTGGTTCTTCTCCTACACGTCCACTCCTTCTTCCTACCCTCATCATCCCCTCTCCTTCCTCTCTTAACAAGTCTTATTCATCAGGTAGGCCCTCTGCATCTTCTGCCCCAATTGGAGATGAATAACTGGGCTCTTGAGCCTCACGGAGAATAAATGCTGCTTTGGGTATAAAGCAAATTGGGTTCTGGTATAATGAGGGCAGTGGATAGTGAGGGCATAGCAGCTCTTTTGGTAACAGGCGAGCCTGTCTGAAGAAGGCCTCTGAGCAAACAAGGTAGTACACTGGTTACAAATACTTACTCTAAACCTAGACTGCTAGAGTTTCAAACCTTGCTCTAGCACTTACCAGATGTGCAGTATAGGGCAGGTTTCTTAATTACTCTGTGCCTCCATTTTTTTTTTTGGGGGGGGACCACCAAGTATGGGGTAATAGTAGTACTGACCTCAAAATTTATTGTGATATTAAATGAGTTAAAACTTCTAAAGTGCTTCTTAGAATTGTGTTTGGCACATAGTGAATACTTAATGAAAGTTTTAAACATTCGATGATATTGTTATTATTACTAATTGAATTTGAAACTCATCAATGAGAATCAAGGTAACATTAACAATCATTGCTACCTTTTTCTGGCATAGTCTCTTTCATAAAATGACCTCACAAAAATTATTTCTTAAATTTAATTGGCCTTTCTTCAATATACCTTCTAGTAGTTCTTAACTGGTTTGTAAATAAGAAATAGACCATTTATTCCCTCTCTCATATTTATTTGTGATCAGCTATTTACTATCTTCAATACCAGAGTTTATGGTCACTAATGGAAAAGATTGTTTCTTACTCATTGTTTCTTTTTCTATTTTTAAATTTTTAATTATGAGTACATAATAATTATATGTATTTATAGGGTACATGTGATGTTTTGATATAGGCAAACAATGTGTATTAATCAAATCAGGGTAATTGGGATATACCACCTCAAGCATTTATCATTTCTTTGTGTTAGGAACATTCTAATTCCACTCTTTTAGTTATTTTAAAGTATACCTTAACTTATTGATTATAGTCACTTTATTGTGCTATCAAATATTCATTCTAACTAACTGTATTTTTTCACCCATTAACCAACCCCACTTCCTTCCCGCCCCCATCCCCACTGCACTTCCCAGCCTCTGGAAATAACTGTTCTGCTCTCTGTCTCCATGAGATCAATTGTTTTAATATTTAGCTCCCATATGTGAGTGAGAACATGCAAGATTTGTCTTTCTGTGCTTGGCTTATTTCATTTAACATAATGTTCTCCCGTTCCATCCATGTTTTTGCAAGGGCAGGATTCATTCTTTTTTATGGCTATGTAACATTGCATTGTGTATATGTACCACAGTTTTATTATCCATTCATCTGTTGGTGGATACTTAGGTTGATTCCAAATCTTATCTACTGTGAATAATGCTGCAATAAACATGGGAGTGCAAATATCTTTTCAATATACTGATTTGCTTTCTTTTGGATATATACTTAGCAGTGGGATTACTGGGTCATATAGTAATTCTATTTTCAGTTTTTTGAAGAACTTCCATACTGTTCTCCATAGTGGTTACACTAATTTGCATTCCCATTAACAGTGTATGACAGTTCCCCTTTCTCCACATCCTCACCAGTATTCATTATTGCCTGTCTTTTTGATAAAAGCCATTTTAACTCGGGCGAGATGATATCTCTTGTAGTTTTGATTTGCATTTTTTGATGACTAATGATGTTGAGCATTTTTCTTATATACCTATTGGCCATTTGTATGTCTTCTTTTGAGAATGTCTGTTCAGATCTTTTTCCCATTCTTAATCAGATTATTTGATTTTTTTCTTATTGAGTTATTTCAACTCCTTATATATTCTAGTTATTAATCCCTTGTCAGATGGGTAGTTTGCAAATATTTTCTCCCCTTCTGTGAGTTATCTTTTCCTTTTTTGATTATTTTCTTTGCTGTACAGAAGCTTTTTAGCTTGATGAGATCCCATTTGTCCAATTTTGCTTTGGTTGCCTGCACTTTAAGGATATTATTCAAGAAGTCCTTGGCCAGACCAATGTCCTGAAGCATTTTCCCAATGTTTTCTTTTAATAGTTTCATAGTTTCAGGTCTTATATTTAAGTCTTTAATCCATTTTGATTTGATTTTTGTATATGGTAAGAGATAAGTGCTTAGTTTCATTCTTTTGCATGTGGATATCCAATTTTGCTAGCAGCATTTATGCAAGAGAGTGTCCTTTCCCCAGTGTATGTTTTTGGCACCTTTGGCAAAGGTAAGTTCACTCTAGATGTGTGAATCTATTTCTGGGTTCTCTATTCTGTTCCATTGGTCTATGTGTCTCTTTTTATGCCAGTACCATGCTGTTTGGGTTACTACAGCTCTATAGTCTAATTTGAAGTCAAATAATGTGATTTCTCTAGTTTTGTTCTTTTTGCTCAGGATGGCTTTGGCTATTCTTTGTCTTTTGTGGTTCCATATAAACTTTAGGATTTCTTTTCTATTTCTGTGAAGAATGTCATTGGTGTCTTGATGGGGATTGCATTGAATCTGTAGATTGCTTTGGGTAGTGTGGACATTCTAACAATATTGATTATTCTAATCCATGAGTATGGATTATCTTTCCATTTTTTGTGTCTTCTTCAATTTCGTTTATTACAGTTTTCATTGTAGAGATCTTTCACTTCTTTGGTTAAGTTTATTCCTGGGTATTTTATTATATTTGTAGCTATTGTAAATGGGATTACGTTCTTGGTTTGTTTTTCAGATTATTTGCTTTTGGCAAATAGAAATGCTGCTGGTTTTTGTATGCTGATTTTGTATCCTGTAACTCTTACCCATTGTTTTATTTTAGTAACTAACTTAGTGC
>CAUYSK010001421.1:0-44301 GCA_963575035.1 Avahi laniger | reverse complement strand
CTCAAGCAATCCTTCTGCCTCAGCCTCCCAAGTAGCTGGGACTACAAGCATGAGCCACCATGCCCGGCTAATTTTTTCTATATATATTTTTAGCTGTCCAATTAATTTCTTTCTATTTTTTTTTCGTAGAGACGGGGTCTCACTCTTGCTCAGTGCTGGTCTAGAACTCCTGAGCTCAGAATGATCCGCCCACCTCGGCCTCCCAGAGTGCTAGGATTACAGGCTTGAGCCACCGCGCCCGGCCTCAAGGCTTATTTTTAACAACCCAAATAAAGTACTGAACATGAAGTAGGTATTCAGTATTTGTTGATTTGACTTTTATTTTTGAACAAAAGCAAATATATCATTTAAAACATCACTGTAAGATAAACTTGTCTCTATTACAAGCTGAGGCTGTATGAGAGAAATCATGGATGTCCAAACTTACCATCTTCTTCCTTTCCCTTCTCTCAATATCTCAAAGGTTTAAGATTTTTTAGTACTTTGTATTTAAGCATTTCTCTCAAGTGCTAAAGAATATGTCACTTTGGTACTACCAAACTTCATACTTACTAAACGATAACTCTTTTAATTATATAGAATTATATAAGAAAGTTAAAAGACTTAGAATTAATTAATGATTAAATAGATGTAATTTTACTGTTGGACATTATTTCTTCAATGGCCACAGACTATCAGAATTTTTAAATAGATCTTTTTGTCTAGCTATAATACTTGACTCAAATCCAAAGCATCATCCCTGGTGGCCATGAATGAATGAATTCTCTGTAAAGGTCAATTTTGTAGCTTCATGTAGCTAGAGTTCAAAACATCTGGCTAAATCAGTTGATAAAGTAAAATATAAAAATCTTATCTCTCTTTTTTTTTGACATTCTATAGACTCATTGATTGATCTTTTTTTTTTTTAACTTTTCAACCAGGTATAGCTTTTATAGAGGCTGCCACAGAAAGAGACATTTAGGCCGGGCACGGTGGCTCACGCCTATAATCCTAGCTCTCTGGGAGGCCGAGGCGGGCGGATTGTTTGAGCTCAGGAGTTCGAGGCCAGCCTGAGCAAGAGCGAGACCCCGTCTCTACCAAAAATAGAAAGAAATTAATTGGACAGCCTAAAAATATATAGAAAAAATTAGCCGGGCATGGTGGCACATGCCTGTAGTCCCAGCTACTCGGGAGGCTGAGACAGGAGGATTGCTTGAGCCCAGGAGTCCAAGGTTGCTGTGAGCTAGGCTGACGTCACGGCACTCACTCTAGCCAGGGCAACAAAGTGAGACTCTGTCTCAAAAAAAAAAAAAAAAAGAAAGAGACATTTAGTGGAGTTTAAGATTCAGATATGTTCAATTGAATCCATATTTTAGTACCATGTGACACTGCAAAATAATGTCTATTTTTTGTTGGGAAATACAACTGGTATTCCCAAAATTCCTTTGTGAAGTAATAGCATATATTAATGTTGCATTCCAGCCCCTTATTATAGTGAATCGAGGACTAATAAAGGGAAACTGACTTTCCAGTCCCAGCTTAAGGGAACACTGTGGTGCAAAGACCTGAAGTGAGATCCTGGTTCCAGAGTGGGCACGCCCTTCCCGAGGATGCACTCCATGGGCCAGATCTTCTGCCTCGGGTTGCAGTCAAGTGGACTCTCATTCTCAAAAGGGCACAAGTATGGAGGAACAATTCATGAAAAAGGACATTAAAATGGCAAATAAACATATGAAAAAAGTTTACGAATCTAAAATTTGCTACTTAAAACAATAACGAGATTAATTTCTTCCTTGTTAAAGGAAAAGAGTTTAAGAATTCAGGGCTGGTAAGATTTAAGGTTAATTCTCTCAACCACTGTTTGTTGGAGTATAAACTGCTACATAATTCCTAGAGTGTAATCTGGTAATCTTTATCTAGAACCTTTAAAATGTGTTTATCTCTCAAGAATTTCTTATTTTTTTAGTATTTGAAGGAAATAACCGGAACTTAGGAAAAAAAGTCATGTATAAGGATGCGTAATGCAGCATTGTGTATAATATTGATCATTTGGAAAAAACCAAATGCCCAGTATTAGGGAAGTAGGTAAAAATTTGATATATGCATTTCGTAGAATATTTTTAGTCATTTAAGAGTATATTTGCAAAGAATTGTTGTAGTATGGAAAATTTATTTTAATACTATTTGAAAAAAAGAGATTACAATCTTATACCTATGTAAGAAAAAAATCACATAGAAAAAAGTTGGTAAAGACACAATTGCTGTGTCTGAGAAATGAGAGGAAGACTTAAGGTAATTTGCTTTTCCTGCTTCCTCATAATTTCTTGTATTTTTCAATGAGCATCTAATTGTCTTCAAAAAATGAAGTCTAAAACTTTTTTTGAAATACAAAATCTTTAGATCAGGATGAAGGTAATATAATAAGACAAATTTATACTTGTATGTGAATGCCTCTCTTAGAATTCACAGAGCTAATCATATTTTTAAAAAATATTAATTCAAATGAATATATAATTGGTTTTATAAAACAAAAAAAATTGTAAAATAAATAGTAGGGCAATTTGTGGGAGCCAATACACAATTTATTTTCCCAGGGAGAGCTACCAGTAAGCCTGCCTCCAAAATAAGATTTTCTAAACTTCCCACTGTCTCATTTCTTCTGAATCCTCACAGTAATAGCTGTATTTCCCAGTAAAAGCAAAATCTAAGGCATGGCTGTCTTTAAGCATGGAACCTTGATACATCTTCTATTTATGGGTAAAAGATTGCCTATATTGTTCTTAATGATTTATCTGATTGACATTCTTGGCTTGTGAATATTGTTTTTACTTATTCTGCATGACCTGTGTGAAGTCAAGATAGATAAAGCTTACATGCCAGGGTCATTCTCCCTTTTACCCTTATTAGCCTGTATTGTATATAAATGACATAGAATCTTAGTCATTATTTTTGGTGATAATCACAAACAATATCAAGAGATAGGAAACTATTAGAAAAATTAAATTAATAGCATAATGAAAGCAAACCATTACATAAATATAATAGATTGCTTTTTGAGAAAATGTCATGAATAATGAGTGGACATTACCTTTATTTCCTAAAGAAATACTTCCACAGAAGAAAAAAGAAACCCACCTGTGATAGAGAACTTTAACCTCTGATTATTAGGTTATAATTTATGGAATACCTAGTAAGTGAATTTGATATGTAGTACTACTGCTACAGCTTATACATGTCTTCTAGAAATATTGAAGTCCACATTTGTGCAGCATAAGTGAGAATAATTCAACTAGGGGGTGGTAAAAAGTATCTGGGGCACAGACTTTGTAGGAACAAAACTTCAGTACAGTGTCTCAACTGCATGAATCTAATAGATAGAAATTAGAAATTTTTGATATCTCCTTTTAAAAGGCATATTTGAAAGAAGGTAGAAATGCTGATAAGCAATCAGCACACTATTATTTTCTTGGAAGCCAGGTAAATGCAGTTTCTCGGTAAGGTAGGGTAGTACTAGTGTTCCCAATGTGAAGATAGCCCGGAATGAAGCCAAATGAGCTGAAAAAGAAGAAACACAAAAGAATAATAGGAAAATCAATTTTATATTTTCACTCTCCAGGTAACAAGTAAATCCTAATTTCTTTATGTCCTGCATTCCCTTTTTAAAGAAGTACAGAATGCTACCCTTAGCATTTTCATGAACAAACACAAGCCATTTTGTTTGTATACAGCTTTTGTTTTTAGTTTTGTCCTTATAGATACATAAAATTTATTTTTTTAAAAAAAGTGAAAACAAAAAACGAAAAATCAAGATATTAAATTAAATTGGGATTTCAAAAAATAAATAATTTTTAGTATAAATGTGGTTCAGATATTGCATGAGGCATACTTATATTAAAAACTTATTTGCTGTTTATCTAAAATTCAAATTTCACTGGGTTTTCTGTATTTTATCTGGCAACCCTACGTATAGGGAAAATATTTCCAAAATAAAGAATATTTTCCTTTCTGATGAAATTTCTTATAATATTAGTTAAAAAAAAAACAAAAACATGTGCACATTTATTACTCCATAGAGTATAGGAGATACATTTATCTGCACTTAAAAAAAAAAAACAAACTCAAAGCCCAATCATTGAGTATTAAAGCTTTCTACACTTTGACACACTCAGCATTTTGGCAAAAATGATCCTAAAATTTAAGTTTAAAAATATGAAAGGGAAAGACATGAAATCATTATATTACTTATATTTTGTAGTTATAAATTAAAGAAAAAAATAAGTAAATATGTCATTTTAAATTGTAGAATAAAAAATAGGTATAGGCAACAAATAGAATATTGCTATTTTTGATAATTTGAAGTGAAAATGTTGACTATTCAAAATTTAATCTGATGCTTCCATGTATGAAATAAAAATGCAAAACTGAACTAGATATGCTTTCTTAGATTTTAGTTAACCAGGAAAGAAACAAAAATTCTTCATTATAAGAAACTATATCTTAAAGACATTCCCTTAGGAATAGCTTTCTATTTAACTTATTTAGTACATAGTCTCAATCTTAGAGGCAGATCTCAGCTGATTTTAAGAAGTTGACCAAAAAAAGGTCAGTCTTTTTCTAAGCTACATCCTACCACTGACTGATAAGCAATGCAATATTTTTTGCTTTTATCTCTTCATTTAAAAATATCAATATTGATTTCTTAAGTTTGACAAATATACCACTGTAATGTAAGAGGATAACAATAGGGAAAACCTCAGGAACTCTATATACTATTTTTACAGCTTTTCTGTAAATCTAAAACTATTCCAAAATGAAAAGTTCACTTAAAAAGTGATGTTAAAAATACCGATGCCCCTGCTTTGGGAGTATAATATAATAATAAAAGTACTTCCAAATCACTTCACAGACATGAATACCATTTCTCTACAACAGGGATCAATTATACCCCTATTGTGAAACTGATATTTTCTCTGCAAAACAACAGGTAGAATTTTAAGAATGGAAAATTTCACTAGATCTGATTTTCATGGATGTACATAGTAAAACACTCAAGTGAACATGTCACAAAGCAATGTATTTCACACTTAATAATTACATAATAAATTGTATCATATGCTTTCTACAAAGTACATGTAACTAAAGAATATACAATGTGCTATAAACAAAATATTTACAAGGTTGTTTTACTATTCTCTATTCATTACTGTTACATTTAATTATGATATTTCCTAAAATATGTAGCTATCGAGGACATAGAAAGTACAATGTATGTGTACCTTATGTGAACTTACCCACTGTAGTTTTAATTCAAATAGTTATTTGTTGGGAGAAACAGCAAAACTTAATTTGCCTTCATAGTACAAAGGCTACTGAATTGTCATCTGTAAGAACTGTATTTTCTTAAAGTTTGGGGAGAAATATAATTTAGTGTTATAAAAAAGATTATTTTCCCCAAAATGAAGACTTCATTTATGTATACACAAATTCTGTCCAAATTCTGTTAAAGAGTATATGTAACTCAACCATATTGTTAAAGCATCACTAAATCAATTTGAATATCTTTCAAATATATTTCCACCTGACACTAGGCTCCCCCTACCCTTACAAAGTCCAATTTTCATTAAGTTGAAAGGGGAAAGAACCTACTTAGACAAATAAAGAAAAGAAAGAAAGAAGGGGAAGAAGGAAGGAAGGAAGGAAGGAAGGAAGGAAGGAAGGAAGGAAGGAAGGAAGGAAGGAAAGAAGGAAAGAAAGAAAGAAAGAGAAAGAAAGAAAGAAAGAAAGAAAGAAAGAAAGAAAGAAAGAAAGAAAGAAAGAAAGAAAGAAAGAAAGAAAGAAAGAAAGAAAGGGAAAAAAAGCCAAAATAAGGGATAGGTACATGAGAGAGAAATGAAGCATTGATCAGTGTACAAGAATGAACACAAAACTTCCTGAAGTGATGGGAAACCTGATGATAGGGTGGCTGCATAATTAGGGGCATTAAATTGGGTGCAAAATTGGGCACTACAAATCCTTTATTTTCAGTTGAAGTACACAATCACTTGAACTCTAGGGGGAAAAGGAAAAACATCTACTTACTTTCTTCTATTTCAGTATTTAAAATGGAGTGGCTAAAAAACTTAAAGCTGGAGGGACTGGTTCCCCCAAAGATGTAAAGATAACCCAAGGTGAATTATTGAGGGTTTTTCAACATTCGCACAGAGTTCTGGGTGAAATGAGCATAACGTAAATCAACTCATTGTTTGGGCCCTTTCAAATTAGTTGCCAAGAGAGGAGTGAAAACTTGATAAGCAGGCTCCAGTTTCTATGTGTTGATTTAGAAATCTTAAAGCTTGTGGGAGCTCAATTCATTTAAAGGAAGAAATTTAAAGGGAAGAAAAGTAAACAGGGAAAATGCTATGCAATGAAGCACTGAAGTGAATGGGATATAGAAGATTTTCTTTAAAAAACAAAAACAATAAAGAGTTCCATTGTGCTTTTAAATTACAAATTTAGAGTTCTTTGATTTAGGTTAAGGGTCTGATTTTCTTTTGAGTAGCAAATGTCATGACCCATTTGTAAATTGTTGATGTTGTTTCTTATCTAGCTTGGGGGGAAATTAAACATAAATTAAAATCTCAAAGAATTAAGTCCACGTTAATAGGTAGATGGTTACTTTGAGTAAAGCAGCAAAGGCATTTTTCTTTTTAACCTTCCTCCATGGAAAGTCCACTTCTGAACTGCAAACTAGGTAGGTTCAGAGCACTAGTGATCAAATCTTATGACTGCATCAGCTCCAGGTCCTTGCCCTTCTTCTCAGGAATCAAGCAAAAAAAACATTGGTTTACTAAATGAAGTCAAGAGAGGTGACAAGACTAAGTCCAGGTATTTGGAGGCAAATCTCAGGTGACTGGTCTGTCTTTTTCCCGGAAAATGCTGCCCCAGCTTTCATCAGTGTGTACTTTGTCTTGACAGGAGTGCATATTTAATCATCAAATCATCAAAAAGCAAAATATTTTTTTACCCTCAAAAATTAAGATCCTTCAGTACTGTTTTTAAACGTATCCCTATACCACTAATAAACTTCGAATTAAAAAAAATGACGACAAAGCTTTGCAGGAGTAAGAAAGGTGAGAGTGGGGGAGAACTAGATCATCTGCATCGAGATTTGAAAGACACTTGTGGCTTCCTTGGGAAGCTTCATTTAGCATTGAGCCTACGAGGGAAATTCTGTTCCCGGCGACAGCACAGTGGGAATTCCCACTCCAACAACCCATGAAATGTTACTGCATAATTATTCACCTTCTGAGGCCCATTAGAACTTATCAGCAGAAAAAGAAATTTAATTTAAACTCACCCCTCTGAGCTAAAGAATGGCTGGGACATGAGATCAAAGCGGGAAGCTCTGTCCTCCAGTGGTTTGCAACACCTAGGCACAATAGGGTGAGAGAACTCGGCATTCCAGCGCTTCCTGGCTTTCCGGACCCCGGAGAGAGGGGGTGGGGGTGGGGGCTCACATCACCGGCTGGTCTGAGGGAGGAGGGTGGTGGCGGCTCCCGAGGTGGACGTGTCAATTATATCCTGGAGCTCTGGAAGGCCAGATTGCTTCTCCGTGCGGCTGCAGGGGCTTCTCACGCGAGGGCCGCGCTACGGACCAGATAGCCCAGCCCCTTTCCCTCCCTGCTATGGGGATCCGGGTCAGGAGAGCCTGTGGATTTAGCCCCAGGAGGGATGTGGCTGGAGCCTTGTCAAGAGCAGGTGTTCAGCTCTGAGAACTCCCTGAACATAAGTGCTTAAGATTTATGCTGCAGCCTCATCAGAGTGCCTCAAATGCATATAGATGGTGCGCGCATAACCGTCAACGGTCGCCAAGTTTGATCCTTGGAGTATCTGGAGAATTCGAAGTGGAACCCACAGACCTGAACCTGGATGATGAGCTTCCAAGATCGAAGGGCCTAAGGCCTGGAGGCGCCTAAAAGAGTCAGGGGTCAGGGAGAGGTTTACCCGGAGCTGGCTCCTTTCCTCAGGCAGCACATACTCCACGTAAAGACCTTTAAAGGGAGCAGGACACGCCACTCTAAGGGGTTGATATATACTCATCTCCTTTCAGATGTCACCAAAATATGGGCCTGAAGAATGTTGCTAGCACTCCCCAAATATCCAGTTCTCCAAAGAGTCGGGAGAGAAGAGCGGTTAGGAAGGAAGCCCAAGACAGGCTGTTAGGTTTTAAGTGCAGTGCAGTAAAGAAAAGTTGAGTTTTGTTCAACAGGTTCAGTGATTCTACATCTCCATCTATCTATCAAATTTTCTCCCAGGTAGTCACCGGGGTGGCTAAATTGTTCTTTGATTCCTGAAATTAAAAAGGGCAAAGAGTTTTCACGGCCAATGAGACACAATTTTGCTTCCTTCATGAAAACAGTGTGGAAAAGGTGCGCAAATTCCTCCATTCAAGTCTCGCAAACCCACAATGAACTGACAAGAATAAATCTTCCCACCTATGGAGAACGCTGCGGGAGAGGAACCGGGTGCGAGTGCGGCCCAGAGAAGAGCACAGGAGGCGAAGCAGGGCAGGCAGTCGTGGGCAAGACCAAAGAGAAATCTCAGCAAATTCGGGAAAAATGACCTCAGCCTGTCGGCGCAGGACGCGGCACCCCGGGATAGGGTGGGACAAAGGCTCCGCGCTCCAACGCGCTAGGATGGCGAAGGGCAGAGAGAGGGTGCCGGGGACTTAAAGAACAAGGCAAGGCAAGGGAAGGGAATCCCTCACCGCCAGGGGCCCGAGCGTCTTTTGCGCGCCCAGAGGCGATCCAGGGGAAGCTCCGGGTGGCTATTTCCACCAAGGTCAGAGGCTCGGGAATGGCAGGCCGGGGTCGCGCCGGCGTCTCCCGCGCGGGCCGCGCTGCAGAGCGGGCACGGGGCACAGGGTGGCGCTCGCTGTCCGCGCAGCGGGCGGAGGCGGCCACCGTGCCTTTGTGAACGGTGGGCGCGGCGCGGGGCTGTTCCGGCCAAGCGCCCGCGGGAGGCGGCGGGCCCGAGCCGGGCCCGGGGCTGGGTTTGCGGGGAGACCCAGAACGGGGCGCCCCACGCTTGGCCGCTACCCGCCGGGGGACCTCGCTGCTCGCCAGCTCGGAACTCTGAGAGATCCTAAGGGTCTTTCTGACAGCACAGGGCACATCGAGGAAGGGGGAAGAGGAGAACAGGCAGAGTTTAGAAAGGCTGGGAAATCCTCCAGAGCTCAAAACCTCTCCCTTAATTCATTTACAAAGAGAACGAGGGAAATTTTGGGCAGGCCGGCCCTCAGCTAAGAGCCCTGCAAGAGTAGCAGAGGGCGCTTCGAATGTCCCCTCCCGTGCAGCAAGAAGTTAGTGTCTGAGAAGCAAAGTTGAGGACTGGGCTTAAAAGAAGAAGCCCCAGTAGATGGACTTGAAAGAATGGCGTTAGAACAACAGTGTATCCTGATTCTAGGTCACTTCAAGCTCTCTTCGCTGTCCCTAAAGCTCCTGGAGCCCCGACAGATCGTTCGTTAGGAACCAAAGCAAAATGTATAAGGCTGCTTCCTCATTGCGAGGAGACTCCGCAGAAAATTAAATTAAATTAAACATGCGCCCAGGGACCAAAGAAAAGAGATCCCCATCCCCCCTGCTATAACGAATCAACACTTCTGCTCATGGGGAGAGCAGTGAACCTAAAGAGACAGCCACTGACGCCCATCCCCTTTAAACCGCGGCAGCCAGGGTTCAGGAAAGCAAGGAATTACCGCTGTCCTTTAATCCGGAAGCAGGGAATAAATAAGGCGCAAGCAAATTCTGAATCTTATTTTTTAAATAACAGCAACAATTGTATGGGCCATTTTAAAAAGAGGGGGAGGGAGAGAGGAAGGAAAGAGGAAGAAGGAAGGGAAGGAAGACACTACTGTAGAAATCACACTTTTAAAAGAAAGAGGAGGAGAGAGAGACATTGGTAATATCTGGGTTTACTTAGGAGTGTAGGGAGAAATAATAATGTCTGTTTAGACAGAAGCAGCAAAAATCCATAAAAACAAAAAAAATGAAAATCCAGAATTTTTTCAAAATACCTACATCAAATCAATCTCTCTTTGAGGCTATTTATATGAAAAGATCAGCAAAATTTAGCAATTCTTTCATTATAATATTTATCTCTACCATTTTAGGCAACCAGAAAATAATCAAATCCACACTTTTTTTTTCTCTACAGTTCCTGCCTTAATTTACCAGCCAAAAAGATCACATGACCTCTGAGCTAATTTTCTATCATAAAATATTTATTTTGAAGAAATTCCACCACAGACCTTTTGCAACATTTCATTCAATAATCTCACCAAAAGATCCACGGGGGAGATGAAAATGATGGCTGTATTATTGATCTGCCTACTCGGGAATCCAATCTCATCACCTGCTTGTCTTTAAATTTTAATTTCTGCATTCTTTACCTAAAGGAAGCCCAGTTGAGAAGTTATGCTAAGATTGGGCTAAGAGAAGAGTAGAAGGAAGGCAAATCCATCCAGGGACTTTTTCCAACATCATTTCTTAAAGGAGAGTAATTCATCACATTTGTTTAACTTTCTAGCATAAAACATTTCAGTTGATAATCCAACCTCAACACATCACCATCACATCCCTAAATGAAAAAAGATTATCCAAAAAGAGAGAAGGTACGGAAAGAACCAGAAAAGGAAAAGGCAGGATAGGGAAGAAACACTCAAGTTTGGAGAAGAGATGAGGTAGGAAATAGATCACATTGGCAGCCCTTTTCTGATCTCTATAGGGTAGGCTGATATATGCTGGTCTGACCTCCGGGTCAACGGCTAAGTTTAACTCTACCTCGATCTGCAAAATTAGAAGTGTCTCTTAGTTCAAAGTGAGACCCAGCCTGTCTTCATTTGAGTGAGGCTCCAACCATTGCTAGGAGAAGCCTGATCACAGACAAAGTAGGGAGAAATCAGTTTGGTACTTCATCTTCTGGTCTCCCAAAAGAGGATACTCATCCCCAAAGGGGAGCCCTGCTCACTCAGCAGAAAACTAATCTAGAAATACACTGCTCAATAACCATCAAAACAAACTAAAGCAAAGCTAGAAGGGTGTGAGGGAGCCAAAAGAAGAAAGTGAAAGTTTGCACATCTACACAACAGAAAAAAAATCTGTCCCCCTTCAACCAAAGAAATTGTCTTTTAGACAGTATTTCTCCTTGCCATAACCCCCTCTTAAATGTTGATTCTGCATGTAATGCAACTGATGTTATAAAGTACCAAGCAGCTTTCCTCTTACCTGCCACTACATTTAACTCCTTCAGAACAGCTCTCTCCGAAGCCCTCAGCTCTGCAACTTTCAATAAAAAAGAAACAACACTTAAACTGTGTTCTGCGTGTTATTCCTAGGAAGAAAGTGACAGAAAGAGACTGTTTTACTTTTAAAAACCATTATTTAGAGTTGTAGTATGCCAAAGAATCAGAGCTAACTTGCTTGTCTAAAGCCAAAGGGATTGGAGGCCTCAAATGTCTGCATAGACGGAAGGATTAAGGCTGTCTGCTACTTGGGCACAAACTGCATTATTTTAAAATAATGCAGTTTCTATATCTGATTATTTTTCCCATGAATTTAAAATGTTCATATCACTTTGCATTTTCACTTCTGTTTCTATGGGTTATAACGACTTTATATAAATTTCAATGGAAAATTGTCAGTTCAAGATTATACCAAGACTGAATTTAGGGTAGGGAGAATGCAAACAGAAAGAAAGAAGCTAAACTTGTAAGAATCTGAACACACTAACTTTTTATTCAATTTGATTCAAAATAATAATATTAATCTAATAGTGAAAGTGATATAACATCAATCAACATTTAGAGTATTTTATGTTTCAAAGTATGGCTCAAGGAACACCCATTTCTTAAATGCACTTAGACATAACAAGACAATATTTTTTATTGGCATCATTGACACCTATGAACAACAGCCTAGTAAATAGATTAAGGTTTAACCTTCCCTTTCTTTGGTGGCTGTTTAGAGACTTTAAAAGAACAGATAACTCATTTCAACAGGAATCTACTACTGATATTTACCTCTACATAATCTTTAGCTAAGACATGGAATGCCCAAAACAAGCTTTTGTTAGCTTGACCTCCTCCACCTCCTAACAACAAAAGTTATCCCCAAACCCATGTTTTTATTTTAGATGTATTGATCTTCCAGTGTAAGGGTTGGCCTTTTAAGTACTAAAATGCAATCAATGGCCAATAACGTGACTCCTTCCGGAGACTGAGAAGGAAGCAGAATGGGAAATTTCTTTGAATTGTTTGTGACTTCGTACAAATTTCAAGAGGTCAGTAAATCCTGATGCTATGAGCTAAATCTACTGGTAAATAATTAATTATATTTCTTAGACACTATAATCTTGGTAAACAGAGCAAACACAGTTTTCTCAAATAGATCTTTCCATCTAACTAATATCTTAAAGACAATTATTTAAATATTACCATACAGAGTTATATTTTGTTTAAATTAGACAATTAACTGAAGATAAAATGAAAATGTCCATAGCTTAAAAAGAGGGGAAAAAATACAAATTAACTGGCCTAGTCTTTTATCTGAGTTTATTAATACCATTTAAAATATTACAAATAAATCAATTACATTTCATGCATTTAAAATGCAAGTCTAAAATGTTCCAGAGAAAGGCTTTTCATTTCAATGTGAAATATCCAAATTATTTCAACATTACAATGAGCAATTAGTTTGCAGAATCTGCAAACACTTAAATGTAGTATCAGGAGTGTTTATTAACAGTTAACAATATTACCTTCAGGAAATACACAAAGGCCAAAGTTAGTCGAGTTTCACTTGGACAATTTACTTAATACATGGGTTTTGGCAGACCCAGTTATGAAATATAGGAGAACTCTCACTTTAACTATGCCTGAACTGCCAGCAAATGCAAATAAGTACATGCTCCATTAAATTAAATGTCATCCAACATTTATCAAATATTGTCTTAGTTACAGTTTGATACCTATCTAAATTGATATTCGAGCAAAACTAGGCCCCGAAAGTGCGTTTGTGGCTCTGCACCTCCAGAAGTGAGTTCAAAAAACCTGCAGCTCATCAGAACTGCAACAATAACTCTTAATATTTTCTTGTGATCAAACAAAAAAAATCAAGTTTACTTCAATATATTTTCAAATATTTACTGGAAGTAATGTACAAGAAAAATACTATACAAAATCGTCTCCTGGACAACTGCACCTCACACCCTTACACTGGTGGAGTTATATTTAATTGTTAACTAATCTAGAACGATTCTCCAGTTGTACAAACCATTAGGTTCAGATATATTTTACAAAGGTTTTTTTTTTTCCTATTTTCCCTCTTTTGGCATTTAAACTACAACCTTGTCTGAAATATACGATAGCTTCTTCACTTGCTTATAAGTTTAAATCACAAAAAAAGTTTTACCCTAAAATCTTAAATGAATTGCAAGAATCTACAGAAATGGGTATTATACAAATTGACGGTTGGGCTAACAAAAAAAGATAGGGAGATTATGCTTGGGAGTGGTGAAAAACGAGGTAGAAAAGGACAAACATGGAGATAGTTAATCTGGTCTCACCGGAAAGGGGTATTTTTGCATAAGAAAAAGACACCTACCCTCACCCCCACCCCCACCCCATAAGTTAAGTTAATGCGATCAAAATAACTTTGGGATCAATATTAGAACAGTTTCCAGAGAAAGAGTTTCTCCTGCTAGAGGAAAAACTATCCAGAAGGGAAACCAAGTAGGAGGTTGCTATTTTTTTCCCTTTAGTTTTTTAGTTTTTTTTTTTTTTTAAAGTTATAAAGATGAAAGAAGGCTGCTGCAGCGATTCACCAAGACCGCCCTTTGCTAAAAGTTGCATCAGTTCCACCTCAAGGAACAAAGAAAAAGAGGCAGAGCCGACGCTTCGGAGAGCTAAACTCTGCAAGCTCTGGGTCTCGGAGCTGCCAGATGGGCACCCCACCGAGCTCCGACCGCCTGCGCAGGGCGTCCGCTGGTGCAGGCGCCCCGGGAGGGCGCTCCGAAGCCGAGGCGCCTAGGACAGCGGTTGTGGGATCAAGTCGGCAGCTGCTCCGGCGGGGCTGCCCTGCCGGGGCCTCCTGCCTCGCCCTCCCCACTACTCCGGCCCAAACTTGCTCAGCCGAGTCGTTCCCGCCCGCGCAGAGGCCTTCGGTCTCCCAGGAACTGGATTCACCCAGCTCTGCCTCCAGCGGCCGCTTCCCTCTAAAAGTTACACCCGTCACAACCTGGGGGGTGGCGGAAGGAGAACAAGGAGGGGTAGAGGAGAACTAAAGGCCTAGAGCCGCGGTTTCGAGCTGCACCAGTGTCGGATAGTGTTACCAGTGGAGAGGGAAACCCAGGGCCTGGGACAGCGATGCGTGTTACTTACATGTCCATATCCCCATTTACAAAGTTAAGTCATGCGGGGGTCGGGGAGCAGGGGCAGAAAAAGAGAGTGAGCGAGTAGGATGCAATGGAGAGAAGCTGGAGTTGAGGCTAGGACAGACTGTGCCCGAGCGGACCGGGGTGGGAGCAGGTCGGGGAGAGGGGCAGGCACCGGTGCGTGTCACTCCAGGCCGTTGCGGTGCCCGGGCTCTGGGGGTTGCAGCAGCTCCGGGGAGTGGCAGGGCGGGCTGCCCGCGGCGCTGTGCTCACTGTCGGTGTCGCTGCCCTTCTTGCCGCCGCTGCCGGAGCCCGCCGAGCCGCCGCCGCCGCCACCGCTGTGCGTCTTCACATGCTTGCTGAGGTGGTCGCTGCGCATGAAGCGCTTGTTGCAGACAGGGCAGGCGAAGCGCTTCTCGCCGGTGTGGGTCCGCAGGTGCCGCTGCAGCTCATCAGAGCGCGTGAAGCGCTTGCCGCAAAAGAGCCAGTTGCACACGAAGGGCCGCTCGCCCGTGTGCCAGCGCAGGTGCGCTTTGAGGTGCGACGTCTTGCCGTACACCTTTCCGCAGCCGGGGATGTGGCAGCTGTGCAAGCCCTTGCGCCGCAGGCTCGCCCCAGCCGGGCCCAACCTCTCTGCCTCCTGGCAGTTGGGGCAGTCGCAGGTGGCGCGGCCAGAGTATCGGCGAGCCGAGGAGCGCGGGGAGCCCCCCAGTGGCGCCGACGGCCCAGCGCTCAGCATGGAGCCCCCCGCGCCGGCCAGCGGAGACGGGGCCGAGTCCGGATAGGAGCCGGGCAGCACTGGCTTGAAGCCGTCCATGAGGTGCTGCCCCGCAGGGCTGAGCAGGTGCGAGGAGGCGCCACTGCTGAAGGCTGAGTGACTCAGGCCTGAGTAATCCGAGTTGTAGCCTCCGAGCGGCGAGTGCAGCGAGGTTTGGAGCCCCCCGGCGGCAGGGTGCAGCGAGCCGGGCAGTGCTGCCGCGCCGTTCGGGTTCTGCACGTCGATCCAGCCGGCGCCCACGTCCCACCAGCTGGAGGCGCCGGCCGAGCCCACTTCTCCCGCGGCACCCAGGCCCGGGTGCGAGGGCTTGAACCACGATTCGTATGGGTGCGCCATGCCCACGCGTGGGTAGATGCCCTGCAGCCCGTCCACCGAGGTGTGCACCTTGGAGATGAACACTGGCTGGTGGGTGCCGTCCTGCGAGTGCGCCGAGGAGCCGCCGCCACCGCCCCCGCCGCCGCCGCCGCTGGCCCCGGATACGCCGGGGGCCTGGAACACAGAGTAGTCGTTGGCAAAGGGCGAGCTGGAGGCGGCGGCTGCCGCAGCCGCGGCGGCGGCCGCTGCGCTACTGGAGGTGAGGGAGAAAGCGCTGGAGCCAGGCGAGCCGCCGCAGCTGAATGAGTCGGACACCAGGGCTGCGGCCGCCGCCGCTGCCGCCGCGGCCGCAGCCGCCGCAGAGGACGAGCCGCCGTTCCTGGAGGCCCCGGACACACCGAAGCTTGAGAGACTGGAACCCACTACGTTGCAGCTGCCGGAGGAGGAGGACGAGGAGCGTTTCCAGGGGTGGAAGCCTTTGCCGAAGGAAGAAGAGCTGTCCGAGAGGGAGGAGGGAGACGGGCTGGGGCTGCCGATCTTATTACAGGTAGCAGCAAGCATGGCCAGAGGAGTGGATCCCAACCTCGGTTCTTCCTGTGAGAAGGAGGAAAGGGGAAGGAGTGGGGGAGGGGAGGTGGGCAAAGGGCCGGTGGGGGAGGGAGGGAAGAAATGTGCATCAGTTCTCCGGTAGCCTCCAAAACGTCCCGCTGCACCCCATCTCTCGCTGCGGCGCGCCGCCACCAACTCACCTGGCACCCCCAACAGCCCCGGCGCCCGGCTGCTTCCTACTCTACAGGAGGGGACAAGTTTGGCTGCCGGCGTCTGATTCGGGAGCAAAGCGCCAAGCAAAAGAAGAGTTTGACAAGTATTCTCACCTAAAACAACACTCTCGTGCACACAAGGCCCCAAACACTTCGAAACAAACAAGCAAAAAGTCCACACTGGGGAGGAAGGAAGTTTCCTTTGCCGAGAAGTCTGGGGAAAAACCACTGGATTGCTTTTAAGAGCGCTTCCCCAGTAATCCTGAAAGAGCTTTGAAAATCCTGTTCCGGTCCCCAAAAACCCATCCTGGGTTGTTTCTCCCAGGCCAAAAGAGGTCAAACTGTAGGATTCATTTGCTCTTCCTGCTTTTCTTTCTTTCTTTTAAGCATATCTACAGTAGTAAAAACGAGACGAGTTCAACGTACCTGCAAGACAAGGCGGGCTGCGGAATTTTTTTAGGGAAAGAGGGAGAATCTGCAGTTTGCCCAGGAGAAAAAACTTGCTCTCTTTACCCCCGAAATCGACGCCTGTGAAATAGGCTGGGCGCAGGGCTCCCGGGCGGGGAGCGGCCAGGCGCTGCGAGGTGGCTTGTCTAAATGCCCTTCGAACCTTTTCCTGCGCCGAAAAAAAGTGACTCTGCCCCCCCCTCCCCCTTTTTCTTTTCTCCAAACTCACTTGTATTTAAATAAAAAAAAAAAAAAGCTCTCAATAGAGAGACTGATAGCCCGTGGCCTGGCCGGGGCGACTTTAACCCCCTCCGATCGGCAATAAAAGGAAACTAATTAAACCAGCAAGAGAAAACCCTGAGACTCACCCCTAGAAGTGAAGTTGCCATCACACAAAAGTGCCCTCCTCCTCTCAGAGGATCTTTTTTATATTGATAAATCAGAGGCAGTGTTTTTTTTAGAGGTGTGCAATACAATGATCAGTTCCGCCCATCCCACCACAATTGTAGCTCCCTCTCCGGCTTTGAAGTGCCGCGGAGGCGCCGCCAGCCAATCTGCGGCCTCGCCGGGCCGCGCCGCGCGCGCGCCGTGAGGTCATCGTCGCCGCCGCCGGCCGCCGCTGGGGGGGGGGGGAGCGGGAGCCGGAGCGGGCGGGGGTGCCTGCGTGTGTTACGGTGCACGCGCACGTGTGTGTGTGTGCGTGTGTGTGTGAGTGAGAGAGAGAAAGTGTAACAATGTAACTGTGCGAGTGTGACCAAGCGGAGAGGGAGACGACAGTGCAGAGGCCGGAGGGAGGGCGGGTGTAAGTGTGACACTGTTAACAGTGACAGTGTGGTAAGGGGGACAAGTGGAGAGATAGTGCAGAAAAAAGGGGAGGGCGTTGTGTATGACAGTATAACTGCGTGTGCGACAAAGGGGATTAGAGGGACAACAGGAAAGTGTGGAGGGAGCAGTGTGAGTGTACTGTGGTGTACCTGCGAGGTGGGAAGGGATCAGTCGGCAGAGCCCAGTGTGACTGCGAGTCTGACAAACCTAGGGCGGAGCGGACAGTGCAGTAAAATGGGGGGAGTGTGAGTGTGTCTGGTCTGGGGGCAGAAGGAGGAGTGTGCATACGTGTTTGTGCGAGAGAGAAGAGAGGATGTGTGTGTGCACGGGTGTGTGCGCGCACCGAAGCTGGGGGCGGGGAACAGGGACAATGCAGTGAAGTATACGTATGTAAGAGGGAGATCGGCGATTTGGAAAAGCGAAACTGCGAAGTCGAGTGAGGCTGATGAATAAACATTCACAAACGCTGCCACTGTCGCCAACTTCCTCCGGCTCCTGTACCTAAAATCTTGAGTGATTTTTCTCAACTTATTGAGTAGTGTCACTACATTTTTGAAGAAGATCTTAATACCTACTTTCCCTTCTCGGCTCTCCAGCCAAACTAAAAGATTGGGAGGCTGAGGGGTATTTTGGGGGGGTGAGTTGGGGCGTGTGTGCGCCTGCGCCCATGAGTTCTTACTTTGATGTAGTGGCTTTTTTTTTTTTTTTTTTTTTCCTCCCTGAGGTGGGATTTGGCTTTGGAAGTGCAGGTCTCACTCTAAGGGAGGAGGTGTGTTTGTCCCAAAGAGTTGAGTAAATTTCAATACAAAAGGATTAGATAGAGAAGGCAGTAAACGAGGGTTGTTTTTTCTTGGGGTGAGAAATCCAGGAGCATTTAACGGAATTTAGAAGTTTTCACAGGAAACCCCACTGCCTCTTTCAGAGGAAAAAAAATGAGGACTTTGATTGAAATCTATGGATTCTGTTCATTTAAGAATAGAGACAAGCTTCTGACAAGTCTCGGACTACATTTCTCCAGGCGTTTGTGTCAAATGGCGTTTGGGCCAGAAATCTGAGTGTATGTGCATGTTAATAGATACACTTAGTTCAAATTCTGTGGGTTTTAGTCACTTGCTTGCCATTTGTGTTATTAGTTGCTTTCAGAACGTCATTAAAATTTCACTGCCACCTCAAGGGAACTTCTTAAACCACAAAAAGCATAACACCAGTGCAGCAAAACGTCCAGAGTCCTTGGAGGCCTACCGAAAATTCATGTTTAAAAAAAAAAACAAACAAGAGTAATTCATATTTTTAAGCAGTTATGCTCTCGAAACTCCAATTTTAAATGAAATTGATTAAAATTTGACTAGATGAGGGAACTATTCTATTTTGATTGGGGCAACATTTTTATTTTGTTGTTTTTGAACCCTCAAGTGTATCACAGTTTATGGAGATGTCAAAAATTCCTCCTGGAATTTACTAAATTTCAAATTCAGGTCGTATTGTTTGTGTAAATTTCATTGAGTAGAGTTGAGGCTGATGTCTATAGTGTGAGAGTGTGTATTTCTGACCCCTTTTTAACATGTGTGGGTATTGACTGTACATCATATCTATTGATTAAGGGGGTAAGGTACACTCTCATACTTTGAAGTAAGTATGAAGTAAATTAATGAACTGCTTTCTTTCTCTGAAGGCTGACGCTTACCATAAATGTCGTGTTTCTCCCTGCAAGCCGCTCTGAATGATTTTAGCGTGTTGAGAAGGCGTGACAGGCCAGCCCAGAAGGAGGAAGGGGTGGGGGAAGGAGGGAACTCCGTTTAACAAATAAAAGAGAATTAACTTCATTGCTTTGGTCTCCTTCCATAATGATATTCATTTTAAGGACCTAATATACAGTTGTTCAAATTCGGGGTTTAATTCTAATCAATACCATCACCCTCTAAGGTGAAGAAAAAAACGCTTTGAGGTGAGACTCCCTTCTATGAATAGTAATTTATTTTATCTTCTGAAAGAAAGTGAGGCAGGACTGTTAAAAAGTTAAATGCTGATTCTGATAGTAAACAGAGGCGTTAACCACTGTTTCCTCAAAAATGCCAGGAATTAGAAAAACCCAATATCATGTGACTGCAATCTTGAGCTACCTAATTCTAAGATTTTTCATTTGTATAAATTCACTTTAGAATCATATGTCATTCTTCCTATGACATGAGTCACAACGTTGTTGTGGATTTAATGAAAATACTGGGCTCTTCAATTTGCATAAGTTTGGCTTGAAGCATTTGAGGATTTTCATAAAGGTTTGTATGTGCAACTTTCTTCATTTTGTATCTCTCTCTATGTGTGTGTGTGTGTATATATATATACACACACACATATATATGTATTTCATTTACTCCCATTAAAAAAATGAAGTATTTATTTCATAGTAGCATTGATCAAAGGGCATTTTTTTCTTGTACTACTCCACTTGCACCCTCTCCCCAAAAGTAGTTAGTGTTTGTGTCATAAGGCATAAGGCAGCACAGTTAAAAAAGAAGGACAAAGAGAATTATGGAATTGACCAAAAATTAAAATAATTAAATAATTAAAATAATTAAAATAATTTTGCTTCTAAACTTACTTGAAACTCATCTTAATGGCAGCTCTTTCTCCACTTTGGAGAAGTGACTGGATTATTCTTAAATCCTGTCCCACAAGAGGAAATATCTGTAATCCATTGTAGATACAGCCTGCCTGGCAAAGCATTTCAGGGTGCATATAGTTCAGTTTACCTTTTACAATATTGATTATTTCTCTTGAGTATTATATTGTGATAATATAGATTTTTGGAAAAGAAGGGGATTAAAAAATAGGAAGTATAGGCTTTTTAACATTAATTAAAGTTTCCCCCACCCCATATGAAGTTTAGTGTGCTGGCAAGAAGAGGGGTAGATAGATATTCTGCTGTTTCTTGCAAACCTGTGGGATCCACTATCAATAAAGCTAAAATCTATTAGCATTCTGTATGCATCTGCAGCATAAATTTCATTTGAATTTCAAATTTAATAAACCAGGAGGTTTTTAATCATCCCTGGTTTTATTTGTTTGATATTAACATGCTTATTGACCGGGTCTGGTGACCAGTTTGATCATTACAGGACAGCAAAAAGTTAATTAAAACGACCACAGCCCCTTAATCATATCATCTGTCTCATCCATGTCGCTCTCTTTATTACCGGTGATGATGGATAGTCTCCCAGATTAATTTCTCTGTTTCTTCGATTTGGACAACAGCTTTTGGGACCTAATTTACATCCTGGGAACAACTTGCTCAAGTATATCTAACACCTTGCATCTACAATATACATCAACATCTCCTTAGATAGAGAGGAGAAAGAGAGCTTTTTTTGCAGGCGGGTTTGAAGACTAATCAATGCTCAGATCTGGAGCTCTTACGCTTTCACGACCAAAGAAACAGAAGGTCCTAAAAGCAAATTAGAGGCCTCAATTCCTGCTTTTCCTTTTGGGGGAATAGGGAGTGAAATATGCACCCTGTTTGGTTAATAGATTAAAATGTGTAGATACAGCGACAAGTAAATAAAGCCATTTGTAACCATTAAGTACAATTAGGGATTTATAGTGGAAAACATCAAAGATATCCGGGCTTTCAAGTGTCCTGCAACGCATCTACACCAAATACGGTTTTTGAACTTGTGAAGTGTGTTCCAGTATATACACAGCACTTCAAAAAAAAAAAAGAGGAGGGGGGAGCCTAATAGAAAAAAAATAATGTACATCAACCATAGCGCGTATCTCTGCTGGGTACGTTTAAACCCGGCTCTTAGCATCTTCATTTCCAGAGCGTTGGCAGGGACATACAAGCTCTAGAAGCTGACATGCAAGCTCTAGAAGCCGACCGACTGCAAGCGGTGCGGGTGGTGCGGGCGGTGCGTCCCTGGCGGGCGCCTCTCCCAGAATGAGAAGACAGCTCCCAACCCCTGGCCACTGTGCAGGGACCTAGAGCGCGAACGTGATGGCTACTAAATAAAGCGTGAAGAGGGTTGGCTAAGGAGCTGAGCGCCGCCGGCGGATGCCGGGAGGAGCGGGCTGAGCCAGGTTAGGGGTGTTTCCTCGTCGAGAGCTCTCTGTTCAAAGATTCTTTCCTGCTGAAAAGAAAACCTGGCCAGGAGAGGACCTGTTGGATTCCTGAGGGTTGCCCCTCTGCGGTCCTTTTCTGCTTTCGGGTGACTTTACTAAGAAGTTGCCTAACATTTCCTGGGAAGTGAGGTAATAAAAGCCCCTCGCTGGTGGCAGATTGTTGAGCCATAGGTGGGAAGGGATCAGTCGGCCAGAGCCCAGAGAGGGTTGTATTTTCCTGATTGGAAAATGGGAACTTCCACGCTGAACAATAGCCGCTATTAGTGAGGTTATTCGGTTTCAAACTGTCCGGCCACATTTACAGCCGAGTCTTTACTTTCCTGGTACTGCTTAATTGGATGCATTTGTTGACCATAGCGAAGCAATAGTGACTGTTGATCTACTAGCACAGTAGCTCCTTGGGGATGCAAAGCATTGCCTTGGTGACTCTTTTTGAATAAATGGAACCACTTGAAAGAGCATTTTATATTTTTTCTTAATTGACTCCATATTTTTCTCCCATTTCTCCTTAGTATTTACTTTTTTTCTTCTCTGCCATTTCCAAACGTTCAAAAGTTAGGGATAGCTTAACTGAAAGAGATTTATGCATCTAACTTAGGATATTATGAGATTTACTTTAGCTAGAGTATTCAAATTCATATTCAGAAGACAAGGAGAAGGACTTTCCCCATATATCAAAGCATCATCTTAATACCTAGGCAAGATTCATAGGTAGGAAAAATATGAATATATTTGCCAAAATAGATATTTGAAATCTCCCCCTCTACCTATAGCCTACAGTAAAGAAAGGAAAAAAAGCACACTTCCTTATTTATTGTCAACATGCATAATGTTCATATCTTCATACTATGTTAATGTGACCTCATGCTAGTTCTACAGACAGGCTTGTACTCTATGGTATATTTCATATTCATCTCTCTGCCAGCGCATATATGAAATTGATAATTAATTCTACAGCACTTCTATTTCTCCTTCATCATGTAAATGAAAGGAACACATGTAGAGAAAAGAGAGTTTGCTCATTTGGGGTGAATGGTGTGTGTGTGTGTATGTTCTTGTGCAAGGCAAGAGAGAAAAAGAGAAGCTTAGACATTCAGATGAGTGTGTCTCTGATTTTTTTTCTAGAATGGATTCGTTTCAGCTGTTTTCTCTTTTGTGATTATATATCACTTTCTCACAGCTAACTCGCAGATTTAAAAACTACTAAATTCTTATTCTTAACACTATTGATTTCTTTTCATTCTGTTCTGTTACTAGAGGAGGTAATGCTCCCAGATTACCCCGTCGTTTCCTCCAGACGGTTGACAATTGCAATCGCAGTTTTGGGAAGATAAATGTTACTTTGGGAATTGTGTTTAATTACAAATAATCTAGAAGCTGCTCCGGGGCTCTGGGTTTAACCACACGTGTTCAAATCATTGTACAAGGTTTACAAATGGGTGATATTTGTGAAAGGGGATGCAATTCACTTTCTAAAACCAGGGTACAAACTAGCATGCTCCCACTTGGGGTCTGTCAACAAATCCTTTGAGATAACAGAGACCAAAATAACAACAACCAAAAAAAAAAAAAAGAGCTGAGTCTTAGAGTACTTGAACACCTAAGAAAATAATTTAATTGGAGTTTACCATCAGGTCAGTTTATTAAAATGAAAACCTGAAAATTGGTCATTCTTTGTTGAGTTCTTTAGAACCCTTGCATAAATCCATTTATTTGTGTAGAGAACATTTTTAAGCTTACATATGTTGATTTTTTTAGTTTCTTTTTTGGGAGAAGTTTTATGGATTTCCCCTGAAATAGTCCAATGGTTATTTTTTACAATTCCCCTTGTAACTCAGCTGCTACCTTTGTGTGTGTGTGTGATTCTTTGCTTATATGGCAGCTCAATTAGTGTTGTTTGTGTGTGTGTGCTCGCTTTTTTCTAATAGTCTTATTAACAAGAAAAAAGGTGGCGAACAGGTTATTCTCTTAACCTGACCTGGCTGTAAGAGTAAGATGAGCAGCACTGAACAGATGTCCCCATTTAAGCCGTTCTTTTCCCACATGCCTGCTGGATATTGCAGGCGCGCAGGAAGCTCGCTTCAAACCTGGCCCATTTCAGGCCATAATGGCCACGTTATTTCGGCCCAGTGAACACGAACAAAATCGCGTGCTTTAGAATCATTCGACTCTGAGTCCAGGAAAAGCAGGGGGTGTGGTGGCAGTGGGGGTGGCTAGGGAGGGGTGTGGGTGGGGGGGAGACGATTTCATCTCGGATCGCAGGAAGAGAACTTGCTCAAAAGAATTTTTCCCCTACAAAAAATGGTATAATTTACAGCGCAACTTAATAATCCGAGGGGCAATGCAAAAGCCCTTTGCGTTGTAAACCGCTTCTAATTACCTGCCAGAGCAATTAGCTGACTATCACGAAGAAATTAGATCGCTCAATGTAGCATAAATAATGCGAATAATTTTGTAAGAAGAATGGAAAGCGAGACCTGGTGTTTCTTTATAAGGAAATAACACCTCGTACTGTACGAGCCCTCCATGAACACATATTAATGTCTAGGCATGCATGGCAATGAGTCCGAGCAGGAGCCCTCTGGCTGCGGCTCAGCACTTTCTCGGTTTACGTATGCGGGGTGAAAGTCGGCTTCCAGGCGTTCGATCTCCAGCCTTCCAGCTCACAGTAATTAACACATAGCGACTTCAATGGGGAAACCTGTTTTCCAGATGATTTTTACAATGCAGCTTTATGTCTCATTTGGCAGTTTAAATAGCTGGAGTTGTTTTCTGGCTTCATCTCTACTATCATCTGTTGAGCATATTTTGCTTAGAAAATTAAATCCCAACCAAAAATTAGGCGCAGGCTTTTGCTGACTTTTATTTTCTTAAGAAATGGGGATCTCAGGAACCACTTTGAAGGGACACGGGCAAAAAATTCTTGTGACAATGCGTTGGTGCCAGCAGATACCTGCTTTCCTGAATGAGTTTGCAAAGTATATTGGGAACGTTTGTGTGTGTGCTTCATTTTAATTTTTTTTTTTGGAAAAGTCTACGTTAATCAAATTTTATGTTTAACTCATTTCTCCTGACTGATTGTTTCCTATATAGGGGTTCGAAAATCAAGAGTAAAGCTAAAACCTAATTTAGGAGAAAAGATGAGGGTGCCTTTACGGTGTCTGAGAACACAGTCAAGCTCTTTAAAATTCATTTGGTTTGTAAATCACGAGGGAGAAAACAACTTCAAAAGATGTTTGGAAAAAGAATATGTGCACCAACACCTACACACACACACACACACACACACACACACACACGGAAGCTGTTGCCCGCAGCCCCACTGCTTTCTGGTACTGCCAGAGTGAACAGAATCACGAGCCCCCCTTTCCCTGGTAAAAGAGGTGGGTCATACGTTTGGGTCAAATTGAATCAGCCAGAAGAGCTTCCGTGGCAATCAAACTGGACGTCTATATTGGTCACAGCAAAGGGTGCCCGGGGGATCCGGGTTTTACTCGGTGCGTCAATGCGGCCGGGTGAGGCCAGCCCCACACAGCGGTCGGGGTCTTGAGTCGGCGTCCCTCCTCCCCTACCCCCGCCACCTCCAACTCGTCCCCACACATCGAAAGCTTCGGCCCAGGTCATTTTCGAAACATTTTTCACGATTGATTTTGGTGAGTTTTGCAGGATTACGCAATGGTCTTGACCGGACGGGCCGCACACGCCCAGCTTTCCTCCTAAGAAAACATCTACGGTTTTGCTGGTGACTGGGAGGTTCTAGATGCAAACTGAGGGAATCCGAGTGATTCATTTCGTCAACCCAGGCTACAAATAGGACTATTTCTGTTTTGGGCGTCACGTCTATGCAGCCCCTCACCCCCTTTAAATAGAGAGGCTTTGGCCACTTTAGCCTTCTTCTCCGAGTTTAGGGCTGCTGGGTTGGGGGGCAGGGTATATGTCTACAGAGAGGGAGACCCACTTAATAGAAACCGCCTCCACTTTAGAAGGTGTTGGAAATAAAATATCCATATCAGCTCTCGGAAACGACGTGATGCGCTAATCACTCGGTTCAAGGGCGTCTACATTACTAGCTGCGAGGTCGGGCTTCCAATCCCAGAGAGATGCCCATCTAGACCGAACAGAAGGCACGTTTGATTTAAGGCTTGACAAGTACCAACTCCTGTACTTAGTAGAGGTTATATTTTAAGAGGAAATAAAATCTCAATTCTTGCTTATGAATTCTGGAAATGTAATAAAAGTTGCTGAGATAATTTTCCACAAAATCCTCATCTGAACCGTCCCACTTGCTGAATTGTGTCTCTAAGCTTCGTTTTTCCTGAACACTTTGCATCACTCCCTCCCCCTACATGGCCACGAAGATTCTCCATCTAAATAACAAGGACACAGGAGACTACCAAAGAAGGCTGCCCCATTTTAATTCAAAACAGGGAGCTTGAGTGCTGGTCTTAGAAAAAGCTGGAGATTGAGGATCAAACTTTTTTTCACCTGAAGTGCCTAATTTAACCTACAATAGCCAGTATAATTCCTCTTTCCCTCTCCTTTATTTTTATTAAAATGCTTCTTTCACTCTTTTTGTTATTGTTTGGCCACGTTCCTTAAGGCAAAAGAAATAAGTTGAACGGATTATTGTTATGTCTGTAATTGCTCTAAAAACATTTTCCAATGGGGCCTCATAAGGCAAACACATTGGTCTTTGATCAACACTGAAGAAAGCAAATATTGGAAGAACCAAAACCCACTACTCTGGAGTCTACACTTGGCATTTACAGCCCTGAAATGGAATGCCCATTACCTTCAAAAGGGCAGCTATTAGCGACAGAAAGTTCTTGAATTTTCTCTAGATGGTGATTTCTAGTAGTATTCTAATTTAGGCATAACTTTCTCCCTTTTGGTGAAGCCGGAAAAAAACCAGTTGTTGCAAACTTAAACGATTTGACTAATACTGCCCAATGCCAGTTTATTTGAAACTCTATAGATAAAAGTGTGGGAAGAACTAATAAATTCACTTCAATTACTTTTTTGCTTTGGTTCAAGAAGCCTTCTAAGCTTAAAGAACAAAAGAAAGAAAAAAGTAATTTTTACAATTTTAGCATACTTACCAAATAAAACTCTAAGAAGAGTTGTGTAGCAAGCGAATAAGAGCCAAAGTCAAACCAAAAAAAGCATCTTTTGGGGGGGGTGTTAAAGAAACCTGCACTATAGATTTTATTGATTGACTGGCATTAGGATATTACAAAGAGTGTTTTGCTCGATTTCAGCGTTTTAATGGACTTTAACACATTTAATTGGAAAATAGGTTAAAATATAGTATGGAAACTTCAAAAATAAATCTCAGATGTTCACGAATAATTTTATTAGGTGATTTGTTGTTGATTTACCTACTAAGTCAAAACTATTCTTTACCCTAACTTAAGCTCTGGTGATCAGAATTCCTTCCCCTTAGCTTCCTCAATCAAGATTTAGGAACAGAAATTCCAAAATGGTTTGAAATGGGTGGGGGAAATTGTAGGTTTAGAAGTCTAAGGAAGGAAATTACGACCCGCTGTGGGCTGACTTTTCAAAGGCCTGCTACATCCTAGCTCATCACTCAATTGGATGGGAGAACCTTGAGGACCGAGTGTCTCAAAGTCAACTAATGCATCAGCATCCACCACGTTCCGCTCACGGTCAGGGCCCACCAAGGCCGCCACCTGCGCAGGGAGCCGTGAGGAGCCGCGCTTTCCAGAGGTTGTCAGGGAAACTTCAGAAGTGCCCCTGCTTTCGGTGTCACGTATACCCAAGGTGTTCTGCCATACCGACTTGCCAAGGTTTGGTTGTCCCGTTTTCAGGCAATGACCATCTACGATACTAGGACAGGAGACAGGCAGTGGAGAACGCAAGGCAATGGACGGTAGGGTGAGGGGCATAGAAGAAAGAGGACAGTGCCCCCCATCACATTCACCCCTAAAGGCGGCAACCGACGAGAGTTTTCAGGAGCGGAAGCTTTCCAAGAAAGCAGTCAGCTTAATTAACAGCCGGCCCTTGAGGAAACTAGAATAAAAGGTGAGTAGTGGGCAAGTCTCCCCACCAGTCGCAGGATGGAAAAGAAATGAGTGACGGCTGTCTGTGTGGCAGTCAGAAGGAAGAGTGACAGTTCAGACGAGAGGCCGTCGGGCTTCCCGGCAGTCTAGCGAGAGCCCAGAGTGGAGATGTCCTCCGACTGCGCCACAGATAGTTTCCGTACCCAGCAGTCACAATATTTGCACTCCCCTTTCTTCCAGGCCCGTCAACCCCTCTCTTTCCTTCCTTCCCACCGGTCCCACCCCCAGCCCGAGGGACAGCCCGCCGTCCCGGTCCAGCCCGCGCCGCCCCGCACTTCCCGGCCCCCGGCGCAGGCCGCCCGCCGGGGGGCACACGCGTCCCCGCCCGCTCTCCCGCCCGCCCGCTCGGCCCAGGCTGCAGCCGCCGCGGGCGCGGAAGGCGGAGGCGCGGGCTCCGGGCTCCGCCGCCGCCCGGCCCGGCCCCGCCCCGCCCCACCCTCCGGCCCTCCCCTCCGCTTAGCCGCGCTCTCCCGCCGAGCTCCGCCGCCGGCTCCGCGCTCGGCCCGGCCCGGACGCCGCTGGCCGCCGCGGCTACCGGGCCTGGAAGGCCGCGCCGGCTCCCGGCAAGGGGGAGGCGCCACCCCGCCCCGGGGCGGTCGTTTCGCTCGGACTCCGGGGCAGGCCACAAAGCCTCTTTCCGCAGACCGGGCGGGACGGGAGTCGGGTGCGCGGCGCGGCTCCCCACTCCTGCACTCAGCCGCCCGCCCCGCTCCTCCTCCTTCCCTCCCCTATCCCTCCTCCTCTCCCACCCCCGAGGGCTCGCACACCCCGCGGGCGGGAAGGTGCCGCCCTCGGGGCGGACAAAGGGGCTGGCGGGGCGGGAGGGGGCTGCAGCCGGCACGCGCGGCCGCGGGAGGGGCCCGCCGCTCCCCGGGCCGCCGACCTGACACCTGCTGGGCAGCCTGCGCGGCCCGGGCGGAGGGCAGCGGGCGGTGGGGTGGGGAGCGCGAGCGCAGGCGCGCGTGTGCGGGAGGGGGTCGCGGACAGGTCAGGCGGCCTGGGACCCACCCTGCCCGGTAATAGCTAAACCTCTTGCTTCTGTAGCCTACCCCTTCAGATCTTGACTGGACTTTAAAGCTCCTTTAGAAAATTTATATTCTCGTTTTTATGTCAGAGGCTATACATCAGAATCACCCAGAGGGCCAGTTAAAAACGCAGATGGCAGAGCTCATCCCCAGGGTTCCTGCTTAAGGAGGTCTGGGGTGGGGTCCGGTAATTTGCATTTCTGACAGGCTCCCAGGGATGCTGGTGCTGCTGAACCGGGTACCACACTTGGACAGTCACTACTATGCCATTCATCCCCCACCACCCCCTCTGTGTAGAAGTGGGGAGAAGACCTCCCACAATTATCCCAAGTGCACCGCTTGTGCTGTCATTGCAAAATAGCTTTACCTCTTGAAGGTGAGGTCTACATTGAACATGGACCGGATTTTTTCCCTAGAAGTCTGACCAAATGCTGGAGTGGAATCCCCATGCCACTGGTGCTGTTAAGATGTCTCCCAGAGAAAGCCACAGTCCAGCGGAACATTTCCCCTCCTGAGTGAGTGAGAACCAGGGCGATCGGTCTCCCCACTCCAGCACAAATTCAAAAGATAATCAAGTAATTCCATTTTGACATAATGAGAATCTCCCACCTTCTATTCTTATAAATTTTTGATGTTTTTAAATTTGATCGTATGTTCTACATATTTCTATTGTTTTATATTTTCCTGAGAGACCAAGAAGATTTAAAACCAGCAAAAGAACTAAATAGTAGAGAAGAGATTGAAATGAAATTTTTTTAAAAGCCACAATTTTACAATTGAAAAACATTCTCCGACTTTAAAAAAGCGTATCTATGTATTTAAAGAGAACATAAGTAATCTTCTTATTTTAAATGTCCTGTCAAATTTGATTCCTCCAAACAATTATTTGAAAATCTAATGTGAAATATATTTTGGCATTCCAATCTAGTGAGAGTTAGTTGAGGAAACTACCCAAAAAGTGACAAGCTAAACTTTTTTTATCCCCAGTGGGCGGTGTTAATCATCTAGTTTGAGCCTTGTAGTTTTCATTGTGAAATACTTGGGTTCTCTCAAAGGGAAGAAAGTTGGGGACTTGCATTCACTGTTTTTCAAGAGAAGATTAAATACAAAATCGATTTAATGGAGCATCTGTAATCTTAAATACAAGAAGTCAAGAGCTAAAGCTATAATAGAAAGGTTAGCTTTCCTCCATTGTTCACACAATCTAACTCATATTTTGGGGACTTAATTATCAATGAAAGGTACTACATCAATGCAATACAGTATAGGCAAATTACAAGAACCTTTTACTTCTCCCAACTGGGTTTAAATTGCAAATCTTAACACTGAACAGTGTGCTTTTGTCATTGAATATTCAATACAGTGAAATGTGTTTTAAGTGAACCACCCAAGGGCCCAGGAACATTTGCTTAATAATGATACTTTGCAATTCTATAGGGCCTTTCAGGCAAGGATCTCAAGTGGAATGCTCTTTAACTATACTCTGCATGGGAAACCTTGGGAATATTTTAAAGTGCTCACTTAAGGCCTATTGGAAGGAATTTTTTAGTATAGATTTCACAGTATGGTTTTAAGAAATGAGGTACTGCAGAATTTTCAGTCTCAGGGGTATCATATTCATGGGGATTTGATGAGTACTGAATATTTATTAGTTTTTGTATGTGAAGCCTAAAATGTACATTTTCCCTAACTTTTTATTTTGAAAAACTTCAAACTTACAGAAAAGTTGAAATTATGGTACAATGAAACATTTAATTTCAAAGAACACTCATATTTCCTTCACCTAGATTCACCAATTGTTAACATTGCTTAAATTTCCTCTCCAGATAGATAGACAGACATATATCAATCTCCTATATCTGGATAGATGCTTGTAGGATATAATTATTTGTTTACTTGCTTGTCTATCCATGCACATACACATATACTTACCTCCCTATCCATTTAAAGTAAGTTGTATCACTGCACTTCCTTCCTAAATACTTTTGCATACCTCTCCTGATAAAAGGGCATTCTTTGACATAACCAAAATGCCAATATAAAGAATATGTTCTTGTTGTGTTTTTAAAAGCATTCCAATGGCTTTATTTTTGTGTTCAGAATGTCCATAAATTTCATCAGTGTTGTCTATAAATTTAGGAAATGAGATTTAAGTCAGTATTGGTATAAACAATTCTAAAATACTATTCTATTACCTAGGGATCTTGGGAATTTTAGAGCCTGAAAATCTGATTAAGAATTTCAGATTTCAAAAACAATTAGATTTCAAAAACAATTAGAAAAGCAAAATCATTTTGACGTGCTTGTAGAACACAAATAGAACATTTACATTCCAAACCAAGAAAAAGAGAGAAAATTCTGCTTTTACCTTATTTAATGCTTGATATAGGTTATCAGAATAATTGTCTTAATTATCCACTTCATTTTGCTAGCTGGTGTAGACTTGACCAAAGTGAAAATAGCATTGGCAGTTATGTACTTTGAGAAGTGTATGTAGACAATTTACATAATTTAGCCAAAATGGCCAATTAATTGGTATAATTATGAGTGTCTAGACTTAGCCTTTATGAATAGGTAGAAGAAGTAAAACCTCATCTTTCCAATGGTGGCCCTCCACTGGCTTTAAAGATCCATATTTTTCCTGTGTGGAATAATTTTACATGCTTGATTTTAAATATTCTCATATGTTTTTATAATATAGACATGCTAATTAAAAGTAATTAGCCAAAGACTATCAAGTACATCTTCTTGTCTCTTACAAGTACTTGAATTATTACATAACTTAATGTGTGATTTATCCCACTTTTAGAAATGTATATAATTACATATTTACCTCTGTAGTGTTAGTGCCTTATACTTAATATTCACTCATTAGCATTATTCTCTCTTTTATAGAAAATCAGCTTCTAACTGCATGAAATTCCTGGAGCTTAAAACCATCTCACAAATAAATGTAGATGAATATTTGCAGTTTGTTAGGTGTGAAATTTATACAGCTTTATGTAAAAATTAGCAGGAACATTAAATTTTATACATATAATTACCTCCTTGGGTCAGGATCACTGTTACTTTGATTATTTTAAATGTGATTTAATATTTTCTTTTATTCTTCTGTAGTTCACATTTTTTTAAACATAAGTCTTTCTACTGTATTTCAATAAAGTCTTTATATTTTAAAGCTATTTTCAAGTCAAATATGTTGATGGTTGCATTAATCTTACTAAACATAGAACCACAATATGAATTGGTTTAATCAGAATTTAAGCTTGAGAAATATACAATCTAAATGATAACGTATTTTTGACAACTGCTATGGTTATTGTCTCTGTCCCTGAGAAATTTGTTATTACTAATCAACTGAAAGAAATTGAGAACAAAAATATTTCTATATAAAATTGCTATGCTTTTCCATACGTTTGGAGAACGTATATAATGCAATGGAATGAGTATCAAATTTTCAATTCGGAAAACTGGTTTTTATTTCCAATTTCAGTGATTTTCTGTATTAGGTAAGATGATATTTCACTTAATCTGCCTGAGCCTCAGTTTGCTTATTATAAAATAGGGAGATTACCACTCTGCCAACTCCACAGGATGGCTCTGAGGACCCAATGAGATAATATGTGTGAATCATCCTATTTATTGAATGCTTACTCTAGACCAATAAACATAAGCAATAGTTGTCTGATTTCAAGATGTTTATAGTTCCTGGGCAGAATAGCAAAAACTCAGGAAGTCACCATCATAACATCTGTTAAAGAACAGAATATGTATTTAGAGATTTGTACAAATTGTTACTTTGAGTCAACGTGGAGTTAAGAGAAGACAAAAACCAGGGGTCTTTGGTGTATTATAGGAAGACATCTATAATAGATGCAAAATATTTTGGAGATTAAAACTTTTACTTTTCAGATTTTTGATGGGTAAACCTAACACAAACTAGAGGAGCCCTTATTATTTGACACATATGCTTAAGGTACAGAAAGCACAATAGCATCGATGTATACCTAGTAAAATATAGATAGAATGAAAAGATCATAATAATGAGTTAGGGAAAAACTGTTGCTTAGGATTTTGCTTGGATTATCAAGAAAGATGGCATTCTGAGACACCAGTATCTTATGTATAAAAAAAGACAGCTGGCTTAAAAAAAAAAATTATTGCAGTAAATAGGGCTCTGAGACTGTCACCCTCTTTTGTTTGTTGGGGACCAGGACCTGCCCACTTTGAGACACTGGCTCTACATCTGTCACTCCATTCACCAGTGAGTCTCAAAGTGTGGACACTACAGCTGTCCTATTCTTTTCAATCTTTTCTCAGATGGAAGAGATGGGAGGACTTGCTGGCTGGTCAAGGCTTCATCACATATTCAGTAAGTCTGTAGGAGCACTATCATGTAATTGTATTGTTCTCTCCTTTGTTTGTAAAGCAGAACTTTTCAGTTTAAAAGGTCATTGGAATGTTTATTTTACTATGTGTCCCTATTTAATTATTCTACTTTGAATTGTATTTGTTAATAAAACAATAGTGTCAGATTGTTAGCCATAATTTATGTTGGCCATGCACATGAGTGCATTTGCAAAGCCAGAAGCAGTTAGTAAATGGAAAAGGAGGGAGAATCCAGTTGGAAGGTTCTGGTTAGGTTTCCTTCCAAACAAGGACTAATCTGTTGACTTCTCAAGTAAGATGTGGACATAAGCAAAGAGTCTTTTGTGTTTGGAAGTAGCAAATTCTACTAATTCAGTATTAATGGCTTGGATCTGTCACAGAAACTTGAATGTGGAGAAATCAAATGGTTTTTCTATTGGTTGGTGGCTGGGATGGTTCTGGCCAAACTGCAGGTTTGAGTTGGAATTGGTGAAGATGAGAAGATCAGAGTTCATCTGGGCATTCTCTTTACTGGCAATTATATTGAGTGAGTGTGTACGTGTTTGTGTGTGTGTTTGAATTTGTCTTTAATTATCACAATAATCCTGATGGAAAAGTACTTCTAATTTCTAACTGTAGAAATTTAGATCACTCCACACATAGATTTGGGGCAGTTTCAATGAAACAGACTTTAGAGCCACCAAACAGCAAACCAAATTCCTAGGAAAACACCCCGAATACAAATCATTGGAGAAACACATGAATTCCGAAAGTTTTTTCATTTGGAAATTCAAATATATTTTCTAGATCCGAGAGTATTTTTCCAAAGAATGCCATGCCAAGCTGCTTACCTCAGGAAATTTAGTGGCATATATAATTAAGAATGTAAGATTTCAACACACACACACATACACACACATGCACACACACACACACAGACGGTTGAATAGATGCAGCTGGAATTAATACCAAATAAGCACTAAATAAGAAAAAAGAAAAATATAAAGACTTTTTTATTACTTCTTAATTGTTGGGAAATAATTAGAAATCCTTTTGTTATTTATAAGATCAGTGTGTCAGCTATTAGTTCTTTACTGTAGTTTGGTTTTTCGTTTTTGAGAAGGGGTCTTGCTCTGGTGCTCAGGCTAGAGTGCAGTGGCATTATCATAGCTCACTGCAACCTCGTACTCCTGGGCTCAAGTAATCCTCCTGCCTCGGCTTCCCAAAGTGCTAGAATTACAGACATGAGCCACCGTGCCCAGCCTGTAGAGTAGTTTTTAACAAGGTGGGAGCCCTTAAATCTAAACTCAGATCTACATCAGAACTTCAGTTTCAGGTAACTCTTAGGCTGCCTGTTTTTTTTTTTTTTTTTTACTTTAAGCTTTGTTCCTATTCTAGACTGTTAAGTGTTCCACAGAAGAGAAAACCAAAAAATGCCTTAATTATAGCATTTTCCTGTACTCAAATACTGAGGAAGCATTGCAATAAGGCATCTCTTTTTTTTGAGACAGAGTCTCACTTTCTTGCCCGGGCTAGAGTGAGTGTCGTAGCATCAGCCTAGCTCAAAGCAACCTCAAACTCCTGGGCTCAAGCAATCAAACTGCCTCAGCTTCCCGAGTAGCTGGGACTACAGGCATGCGCCACCATGCCCAGCTAATTATATATATATTTTTTTAGTTGTCCAGCTAATTTCTTTCTATTTTTTTTTTTTAGTAGAGACGGGATCTCGCTCTTGCTCAGGCTGGTCTCGAACTCCTGAGCTCAAATGATCCTCCCGTCTCGGCCTCCCAGAGTGCTAGGATTACAGGTGTGAGCCACTGTGCCCGGCCACAATAAGGCATCTCTAAGGGTGCTATCTAGTCTTCATTACTCAGTTGCTGTGCACTTAATTACATAATCTTGACATATGGCCATCACATTCTTTGACTTCTCCCTTTAGTCTCAGTGATCCTTAACCCTGGATGTAATTTCATACTCTCTTGAGAAGGTTTCAGAAATACTGATTTCTGGGCCCAATTCTCAAAGATTGATTTAATTGGTCTAGTATGTGGCCTGGGCATTGGGATTTTTGAAAGCGCCTCAAGAGTTTTGAGAGGTGATTCTAACCTGCAGCTGAGGCTGAGAACCATAAGCTCAATGATGTCTTATTCAGAGTATGCTTGAGAGCTCACGGCTCTCTCAGCAGCTTCTCTCCAGGTCTCCCCTCCAGGTCCTCAGTAATGTCTGACAATCTCAAATATCTATACGAGAGAAGCAGGTCAAATAAATGAGGAATCAGCCCCATGCCTATTTAAAGGAAGTAGTTATCACTAGAACATTGCCAAAAGATTGCAGGTCTGTTGTAAACTGCTTTTCCAATTCTTTAAGAATAACTGGAGATTTGGACTTTTTTGGCGGGATGAGGTCTTGATACTTTAAAGTATTGCCAACTAATTCTAATTGTTTTTAAACCTTGCCCACCAAACAAATGCTTTGTGGGTCACCACCTGGCGTGGCCCACTTCCTTCCCCAAGCCACTGTTCTATACGTCATCTCTTCTTCCCCGCCAATATTGATGCTTGGTGTCATAACTTCCTTCTTAAACTCCTTTCAATAGAGTCTATTATCATTAAGCTACAGAGAATCCTTGTGTAGAAGTGTAATAGCCGGACCAAAGCGGAGGATGATCCTAAGTAGGATGGATCTCACCGAGGCTAGAATTTATGGCCAGTACAGAAGATGCTCTGCTGTGGAGCACAGATTCCCCTTAGGGATGGAAAGACTTATTTCCAGCTTCTGGAAAGTGGTTGGTTGATGGCCTCGTCTAGGAATTAAGAGAGCTGCCACACCCAAGTTCATGTTTCCTTCCCAAGCACAGCCTGCATCCAAAGCAGGGGATAAAGGCCTACCTCTGCCCCAGCGCAAACTTCCCAAAGCATCCAGCTTCAGAGACGCCTGCAAGGTCAGCTTGGGCTTTGTCGTGGCTGCATAACAAACCTTGCTTCCTCCTTCACAGGCTTTGACTCTGAAGGTACTCCTCCTGGCTGCTCTCCTTGCACAACCGCTCTATCTCAGAGTCCGCTTTCTGGGAACTCAACCGGTAACGCCCAGCTAAAGCACTGCTAACGCAGGTCCTTGGCAGTTATGAGAACCTCAGAATAAAATCCTATTTTACCTGAATTGGTAAAGACAGTGTGATATACAGATACAGGTGTGCGCTGGCAGAAAGAGACTAGGCTTTGGCTCTGCAGCTCAGAGTTCAAATCTTGGCTCTCTCACTTACAAGTGGCTATGTGACCTTACGCATGCCACTTACAATCTTTGTGCCTCTGTAAAATGGGACGGGGGTGACGTATGTGAAAGTGTGTTATCTATTATTGTACAAATATAAAGTCATATGATTTATTGGCAACATGAATAGGATGCCAGAATATTTAAAGGGTCCAATAATTAATGCACAGGTATTATCTGGTTGAATATAATTAGAATACTCCCCCATACTAAAATCTTAGTACTCTTAATACTCTTAGACTCTGAGAGGTCTCCCAGTATGTGGCAGTCCTGCTCCTCTACTCGCCCACACACAGATCAGGTACTCTCTCCCATATAGAGGCCACCACCTGCAAATGGCTTTCTTTCTCTAGAATTTAGTTTATCAAGGCTTCCTTGTGTTCACTACCTTGCACCAGTATATATGTGATTTTTATATTTCCATTTTTTAATTTTTTATTTTGTTCACTCTGGAGTGAAAGTGTATCTGTTTTCTATTGCTGTGTAATAAATTAACACAAACTTAGAAAATTAAAACAATCCACATTTATTATCTCACAGTTTCTATTCCAGCATGGCTTAGCTGGGTTTTACTAGGCTAAAACCAACATATTGACTAGGCTGCAACCTCATCTGGAGGCTTATCTGGGGAAGAATCCACTTCTAAGATCATTTATTACTCAGGTTATCGGTAGAGTTCCTTTTCTTGTAACTGTAAGACTGAGCCTCTGTCAGCTGGAGGCTGCCCTCAGTTCCATCCCGTGTGTCTGCTTACTTCATCAAGCCTGTAAGGAAAGTGTCTAGAGCACGTGTGTTACCAAGATGGAGTCTTGTATGATGTACTGTAACCCCAGAAGTGGTTCTCATCACCTTTGCTATATTCTCTTGGTCAGAAGCAAGTCACAGATCATGCCCACACTCAAGGGGAGATTATACAAGGGCATGAATACCAGGAGGCAAAGATCATAGGGACGATCCTAAAGTCTGTTCACCAGCAAAAGTTGTTTTTGCCCTTATACATTCTAACTGGATGTGGGAGTCCATAATAAAATTGTTAAAAGCCCAGTGTCTTTATGTGGTGTATATCACATCTTCCCATTGTTTATACATATCTGGAAACTGGAAAAGAGATAAAGACTGTTCAGCAACCCTAGATGAAAAACCCAATTCAGCACTAAGAACTATTAGGGTTGAACACTGCCTATAGCACACCCAAAGTAGGGTAGAAGAAGCATGATCAAAACTTATGATACAAGAGACTCACTCCTGTAATCCTAGTACTTTGGGAGGCTGAGGCCAAGGTGGGAAGATCACTTGGGGCCAGGAGTTTGAGACCAGCCTGAACAAGAGTAAAACTCCATCTCTACAAAAATTGCAAAATTAGCCAAGCCTGGTGGCACATGCCTGTAGCTCCAGCTACTCAGGAGACTGAAGCAGGAGGATCACTTGAGCCCATGAGTTTGAGGTTGCAATGAGCAATGATGACGCCACTGCACTCCAGCCTGGGTAACAGAAGGAGACCCTGTCTGAAAAAACAAAAAACAAACAAACAAACAAAACCCCTTATGATATTGGGTAAGATTGGCAAGAAGACTTTCTAAGTGGTCATTCAGACAAAAAAATTATGTGTCCTGTATTAAGTTATGGATTTCAGTAATTAAAAAGCCCCACAAAGCTAGTTTCACAATTAAATCTGTACAGTCAACCAAATGAAGACCAAACAACTTCCAAGACTTTGTTGGTGCAGTCATTTCTAACGACAGAAAATGGATGAAAGAGACACCCTGATGAGAAAGACAATAAATATAGTCATAATCTGGTTCACTGGACAATGGTGATTATGGTCATTTGACTCAACAACTGTATTTATGGCTACCATGATTACTGAACACACATTACTCAGTGACAAGACTAGGTTGTAGTCTCTTCCCAAAGGGAAGAAATACTCAACCATGGCAAAGTTGTAGTTAAAGAAGAATTAATGATTTTTGTTCTACTGGACCATGAAGGAAATATTATTACATATCACATACCTGAGAAGTTGTCCCTTTCTCATCCTTCCATACATTAAATTTTTCTGAATAGATTGTTTTCTCCCTTTCTTTCCTTTTCAGGACTACTAAGATATGTTATCTTTATGCATTGGTTACTTTAAAATTAAGTGGTTAAACTGACCTTAATAATTAAATGTCATACTGTCAAAGAGATACCATGTGATGTGATTAGTTTTTTTTAATATGCAATATAATGGAAAATGTGATCTTTAAAAAAACGGTTTTAATTTATTATTATATAAATTCTGAGTAGCACCGAAGTAAATGGGATTAAAAGTCCTATAGTGTAGCGTGCCTTTTCTCATTAAATTACCTCAATATCCTCTACCTCCATTTGTGTTATTATTGCTATCTTGGATTCTCAGCCCTTTTTCTTTGTTTTCTAGATACAGGGTGTTGCTATGTTGTCCAGTCTGGACTTGAACTTTTGGGATCAAGCGATCTTCCCGCCTCAGCCTCCTGAGTAGCTGGGACTGTAGGTATGTGCAATGGCAACCAGCCAGATTGTTAACTCTTAAAGACAATCGATGTTATTTCAATCTATGTTATGTAGGTACCGTGTACCTACAATAACTTGGTAAATTGATTTATATAATAGTTATTTCAGCATCTTTTCTTCATACCCCTCTGCTGCTCCATGTACAGTAGACTCACTCTAATGTTATTATTGAGAGGGAAAAAAAGGCTTAAATTGAATTTTTCTCCACTGTTAGTCATAGAGAAAAGAATTTTCTCCCAAACTTTTACTGATAGAAACTAAAAGCCTTTTCTTATACTAAAGGTTCTTATCTTTTGCTTTATGATAATATGTCTAGTTTTTGACCTCTTTACATTTTTTAATACCTGAATTTCTATTTAATTTTTGATCAAAAATCCAACGTAAAATAACTATTTTATGAGTATATAGAGTATAAATTCTTTTTATTTTTTTAACAAAAATAGAGGCAGGGTCTTGCTATATTGCCCAGTCTAGTCTAAAACTCCTGGTCTCAAGCTATGCCCCCACCTTGGCCTCCCAAAGTTCTGAGATTACAGGTGTGAGCCACTGTGCCTGGCCTTGTACCAACTTCTTTTTAATGGTAAAATCAATTCTGCTATATTTCTTTAATGGAGGAAACAGCCACTGATTGTAACCAAATCTTTATACATTAAAGGAAAAAATTATATTGGAAAGAAGAAAATTGCTTTTACCCAAACATATTTAAATCCCCTGTATAGACACTGAAAAGTAGCGTGAAATGCTTTGTTTTTACTTCAGTCAACTGCAAGCCATTGGGAAGGTACATTACTATATAGCTATATAGTCATAATGATCAAATTATATGCATAATCTATCCAGTTAGATGTTAACTGCTGGTGGTGATAATTTTAAATTGCAGTTGTAGTCACCAAGCTTTTTTTTTAAACCAATAAATATAAATCTAATCCCATTAAGAAAGGCTCCCTCAATGTAAACAGAATCTGAAGAAAATGTAATTTAGGGACTTCTGGTTAAATATAGCAGATTGAACACATGTGCCTTTCTGTCCTCTCTCCAGAAACCTATCAAAATCATAATAAATACATATGAGAGAACAAAGTAGAGCCAGAGAGTAAACCAAGAAATAGATAGTCATGGGATTCAGGAAACAGAATCTAACCAAAAATTGTGGTGAAGGAAACAATGACAAATGGGTATTAGCTTTAGAGAGAGTTATCAAACCACATTGAAACAGAAGGCTATGGGAGGGAGAACTTCAGGAAAAAAAAATACAAAAGTAATACATTATTTGATGTGCATAAATCTTTAGAAAAATTGATAGGCATTTGACAAATCTGTTATAGCATTTGGGAAAAAAATAGCTATAAGTATACAGAAAACTAAACCAATGTAATACCAAAGAAAGAAATAACTCCAGGAAAAATAAAAAGTTAAATGAGAGAGGAAATGTAATCAAAATACACCACTTGGCTAAGTAGTAAACAATATTTATGTAGCCATAATACAGTAAATGTTATTGATTTAAGTGAAAATTTTGCTATAACTACATTGGATTGATGGGGAGACAAATGTGTATTTCTTTGGAAGGTAAGATGGTGGAAGAAAGCTCAGTCATCATCTGTATCATCCATACAGGACACCAAGAGATTATATATAAAAATTTACATATATGTATATGATTTTAAAATATGTACTTAATTCCTAAGAGAAAAAACTAAGAGTGATTGCTTTGAGCTGTAGCATCAGGTGTAGGGGAGATTGAGAGAAATGGGAGTGGGATTGGGAGTCTTTTTAATAATATTTGACTTTTATACTATGTGTATGTATTACATAGGTAGAAATTTAAATTAAAGTAATATCTTTTTTAGAAAACAAATATGTGCTTTGAAGAAACACCTTTAAACTATTCTTTCACTTTTGAAGAAGTTAATATACAATGTATGATTCTTTTAAAGGGACTCCAAAATCAAAATATTCTTTTCAGTTGTTACTTTTGAGAAGCTAAAGCTCAGAAACTCAGTTTAATGGGCTCAGAGTTTCAATCAAATTGTTTTTAAGAATTACCAAAAAGCAGGTTGTAGCAATGAAGGAGATAATGTCCATGTTTTGGTTTTTATGCCACCTCTTTGATTTCTTAGTGGCAAAGTGCAATGAAGTCCACACTCCTAGGTTTGAATAAGCTCTATTACTTACTGATTATTTGATCTTGGGTCAGTAGCTTAACTTCTCTAAGCATTGGTTGCTTCTCTAAAACCAGACAGTAAAGTAAGGTGGTTGAGAGAATGACATGAAATGAAAAACATTAGCAAAGTTTGCTGCATCAGAGGCATTTACTAAATACTAACTACTATTAATCTCTTTCTTTTTATGTTATTTTTCTTCCTTTCTAGAAAACACATTATTTTCTTACAGCTCTATAAGAGGGAGGGACATGGTGACTTCTACCATCATGTAACTATATGCTTTTTAACATGCCTATTAAATATTAATAGTTATCTTTAGTTTCATCTATTTTCATAAACAAATGAATTATGAGCCATTGTGCTATGCAAGTGAAATAAATTCTTATAAGTATCTTAATTATATATTATGCAAGAACAGGTAACTACTTTCTGATGTTCTGAGGAAGTAAATTTAATATTAATTATAATTATTTAACACTTTCATTTATCAAGCTTAAATTATTACATACATAAAATTTGATGAAACCTTTGATGAAGATGGTAAATTATTACCCCCATTTGGCAGATGAGAAATTGAGGTTTGAGGATGGTGTATGATTTGTTATAGTCTATATAGTTTATGTCTTTAAAAAGCATTTTGTTCTGTTCTAGTATAGCGCATTATTTATTTTAATTCATTTTAACTTCAGCATTTTAGTATTATCATAAGTGTAGCTGAATAGGTAATAAAACAATGTCTCAAAACCTGAATATGCAGTTGGTAAGAACTTTGTGCCCCAAATGGATAATATTTTTGAATCCTAAACAGCCTCAGGGCTTGATTTCCTTGACTGATATAAGGTCACTATGACTTTCTTCCGTTGATTTGCTTTGATTAGTTTATTTGTTCATTTATTCATTCAATAACAACAGACTTCTCACCACGTGATAGGCACGCTGCTTGGTGCTGAGTATCCACAGATGAAAAGATATGGTCCTTGTCCTCAAGTAGTCCAGTGGGGAGATCTGTTAATTAGAACACAGTGCTGTAAAGGACATAATGCAAGTGTTAACAAGGCACTCCGTTCAAAGCCACTGGGTGTGTCCAGAGAGAATCAGGCCTGATTTAGGCCGGTACATCTGAGACTATCCAAAGCAAAGAATTTCTCATCCAGAATTTGCCCTGAGAGGTGACTCAGGGCAGATTGCATTGGCATTACCCTTTTAAAAAACTCCCTAAAAAGGGCAATTACATGTTTCTGCCCTTTCTGGCAGTAGACCTCCTGGGACCCCTCACTGTCTTTAGGCTCCTCTAGCACATAGGACAATATTCTAAACTTAATCTTAATGAAAGGGCCTCTAGTTGCTAGGGCAGTTGCCTTGTTGGCTTTGGATGCCGATTTTCAAGTGAGTAGCAGATTGGGGTTAATCTTCAGGGGTGCAGCTCACAGAGGTGTCAGGTTTCAGTCTGAAATGTTGGTTCTTGGTGCACCCATGGCCGAAGAATGACCAGACACGCCAAAGTTAGGCAAGCAAAAAAATGAGGTTTATTGAGGAGAGAAAGATAGGAAGGATTATCGGGCAAGAGCTAGATATAGGTTTACAGAGTGTGGTACATCTGTCACAGATGACGACTGGACCCACTGCCACAGCAGGGCAAGCAAAAGGAGGGTCAGAAAGAGAGAGAGATTGGCTATTATCTGGGTCTTGTGTTACGGTGTCCGGATAGGGACCTCCCCATGGTTCAAAGGTCACCAATAGAACCACTTTGACTGGACAGTTGGGAATCACATGACCTTAACTACTCATGTGGGTTCTAGGTCACTTTCTGGAATTTATGGTACCCATGCAATTTGGCCTGCGGACTAAAGAGTCCTCTGCATTCTTTTGCAGGTGGCACGCCAAGTTCTCATTGACAGATTCCTAGAGTATTCCCTCCTCCCCCAGGCATGGAGGGGCAGGACCAAGATGGGGGCAACAGCACCCACTTTTGTCCCTAGGAGACGCAGAATCCTTTGCTGTCTGCCTAACGGAGGCACTCGAGAACATGACTGCAATGTCATGCCCCATCTGCGGCACTCCACTACCTTTGGCCCCAAATTTTCAGCACCTCTGCAAACACTAGGAATATGGGATCTCCTTACTGATCCCATAATGACTCTTCATTAGCTTGTTTGTTCTGCCCTCATTTGTCCACTGTCCTTGCAAATTCCTGATAGTGGAATGCCAGGAAGTGGTATGGTGTGACTGCAATGGCTGACATCTGTGGCATGAAAAGTGTAAGGAGTGTTCTGGCTGAGAGCGCAGCAATTTGGATGATGGCTCTTGTTCGTGGTCTCTCTGGCAAGTTATTGAACCCTCTAGTACTTAGTTTCCTCATCTGTAAAAGGAGATTATAATACAGTGGTATCAATGTCATGTGGTTGTTGTGAAACTTAAGCAACAGGAACCATTGTAAATATCTAAAGCAGAAGCTTTGGCACCTGTTAAGTGCTCTGTACATGTTGGTCATTAATTTCTGCAGAGATGATAGCAGGCATTGGGTGCCAGCACTTTTTCCACGTCTTCCCTAGTGTGCTCTGTCTGAGGATTACGTTACTTCTCTGCTGGCCTGTGTCACTTTGGTATTCCTCTCACTTTCAGAGACTTGGTCTAGAGATGGTGACTTGCCTACTGCCCTTTCATCCCTTAAGCTAAAGGTTTTCTAGGTACATCCATAGAATATATTAGTGGGGACATTGGGAACTGGTTAGGTTTCGTTCACCTGGTGGTTAACTCCCAAAAGTCCTTTCATGTGTTTTTTCAATTTGTCCCCACAAATTTGTGATGGTGCCAAAAGAAAATTTATACATAGTCTCAAAAATTGTGAATAGATTAGTAACATCATTTCCAAAAGTGTGCACTGAATGTTATTTTTATCTAGTATGAAATACCTAATAATTAAGAGTGTGATAAATATTGTTTTTCTCTATTATGTAAATAGAGTAATGGGTTGTTGTGATTCTGAAAGTACCAAAAGTAATTATTTTAACAAGTAAGAATATAGAATGCAGAATTTTTTTTATTGAATAATGATGTTTATCTTAATCCTAGACTCCGTAAGAATCCCAATATTTTATTTTATTTTATTTTTTTTTTTTTTTTGAGACAGAGTCTCACAGTGTGGCCCGGGCTGGAGTGCTGTGGCGTCATGCTAGCTCACAGCAACCTCAAACTCCTGGGCTCAAGCAGTCCTTCTGCCTCAGCCTCCCA
>CAUYSK010001420.1:0-13180 GCA_963575035.1 Avahi laniger | reverse complement strand
GAAGCGGAAATGCAATGGTACCGGATGACCTGAACTGGTCTGGCGAGGAAAGTCACTGGGCTGTCAGCTCTTGGTCAGTGCCAAATCCCCAGGGACCGGTGCTTGTCGCAGAGAGGGAGTGGCTCTTTATGACTCTCTGCTATAAGCTCGGAGGCTGCGCAGAAGGCTCTGGCCAGGGGAGAGGGGCGCTCTGCCAGACTGCCCAATGCCCCAGCGCTTTCAGTCTCCGCAGGCTCCTCCCCTTACGAGCAAGGAGGCACTCAGAATTCACTGCTCAAAGAAACGGCTGGGCCAAGTGACCTTAGGTCCTGGAAGGGGAGAGCCCACTGCGCGAGTTTACAGGCTAGGGGAAGGGAGCCGTTCCACACCTGCGACCCACCGTGGGCCCCGAGCTGGTGCTGGCTCCAGAGGGAGCCGCTCAGGGGCTGGGAGGTCCCCTATCAGGGAATCACTCGAGTCACCAGGGTGCTCCGCCATCTCCTTTGTGTCTCCCTCCCCCAGTCTCAGGCCAGTCCCGCAATAGCTCTCGCTTCTACTGGCCCACCCTGAGCATTCCCAGTTGCCAGCAGTAGTTTCCAGATTAGAGTCCTCTACTCAGTAATCACCTCCCCTTTCAGGACCCGTTGGGTGCCAGAGACCAGCTTCCTGAGTCCTAACTGCCTCCGGGATATATTCCTGGCACGGAGCTCCGGGAAGTTCAAGATGCTTCCTGCTCGTGTCTCCTCTTCGCTGAGTCCCACGTTTCCAGACCCAATTTTACATCCACTTCACACGAGCCCCTGCCTCTTGGAGGGCTTGTAAGTCAGTGGGGAAGCTAGACTGTTCCGTGCGGAACTTGTCCCGGTGCACTTACTGGCCAGGCTGGCGCCACCATCCCACGCTCCACTCTCTATTGTCTGTCCGCACTTTCCTGGTTTTGTATTCCTATCTCCTGTTATTCTTTTTTCTGATTTGTGTGTCCCCCGCTGAATCTCCACCTATTCCCCTCGCAGTTTTTGTGGGAGAGCGATCCGATCATGTGTAGCAGACCGAGATCTATGTCTCCCTCTCTGGAAGGAGGGATCCGGGAGGCTACTCTAACTCTGCCATTTTTTCCCTCATCTTTAATTGATTTTTTGATAATAGCACAGCATACTCTATGAGTATTTGAACTCAAATATTCAATATACACTCAATAAGATAACAATAATTCCATTAGATTGATTGGCAGATGGATTTCTGGAACACATTCTGCAAATAAACCAAATCCATATTAACTATACCAATTTTTGTGACTGTTTTTATAAAATTATAGCTTTATACAAGTTACTTTGTATTTTCATATCTTTTTGTTCAATGGGGAAGAAACTTTTTAAAGCTGGAGAAGACTTCTGACTAATATTTGAAATTCTGTCCAAGGTCAGAAAAAATCAATTCATTGGCTTCTAGCGAGGTACAAAATTGAAAAGCAAATTAAAGAAATTTATTTACCATTTTAAACTCTAGTCTATATCTTTTTTTCTAGTGTATAGTTGAAAGGAAGAATCTTTAAAATATACAAAAGTGACAAAAATCAAGGATTATAATTGTAAGGCATCTAACTTTAAGAAATCAAAATTTCCCCAAAGGTTGTTAAATACTATATTAGCTGCTTAAAGTTTACATTTGAATTCACTTTCAACAACTCAATTTATTGAGTACTGCTAAGTACTGTCCTTGACACTAGAGATATATCAGTAAACAGAAAAGATAATCTCTGCCCTCATGAAGTTTGTATTCTGTTGCACAAGAAAGAAAATAACATCTTCTGGAAGATGTTGCAATATGTAACTTATAAAATACATTTGAAACTGATAAATCATAAGGAGAAGAAAGAAAGCAAGGAAGGAGTTGTCTTGGTCAACTCAGGCTGCTACAACAAAATACCACAGATCAGGAGGCTTGTAAACAACAGAAATTTATTGCTCACAGTTCTAGATGCTGGGAAGTCCAAGATCAAGGTGCCAGCATATTCGATGTCTAATGGGAACCTGTTTTCTGGTTCCTAGATGAGACTTTCTGTGTCCTCACACGGTATAAGGGGCAAGGCAACTCTCTGGGGCCTCTTTTGCAAGGGCTCTAATCCCTTTTGCAAAGGGCTCTGCCTTTGTGACCTAATCACCTCCCTAAGGCTCTACTTCTGAATACCATCCCACTGGTAATTAGATTTCAACATATGTATTTTGGGTGGACACAAACATTCAATCCACAGCAGCAGGCTAATGAGTTCTGGGAGTTGGAAACTTCTGAGATTTTAAATAGAGTGAACAGGACAGATTTAAGAACATGAAATTTAAGCAAAGGAGGTGAAGGAGTGAATCTTTTGACTATTTGGGGAAGAGAAGAAGAAAAAACAAATGAAAAGCCCCTGGAAGCAAGAGGATGTCTTGAGTGTGTGAGACTCAGCCAGGAGGCAAGTGCAGATGAGAGCAGAGCAAGAAAGGAGAGTAGTGAGAGATAGGAGCAGAGAAGTAATGGTGTGTGTGTGTGTGCACTTGTGTGAGCACCGCATATGTGCAGATCACGTGAGGCCCTGTGGACCACCGTCAGGATATGGCTTCCTCTGGGTGAGCTGGGAAGCTACTGGAGGGTTTTAAGTAGAGGCATAACCTTACTTAAGTAAATTTGAAGTAACCTTACTTAAGTAAATTTGAAGTACTCACTGTTAGAATAGGATAAGGACTTCACAGGTAGATGCTTGAGACACAGATTAGCAAGACTAGATAAGACTAAAAGGATCATTTTGGTTGCAGTGTTGAGAAGAGGTAGAAGCAGAGAGACCCTTCTGGAAAATGTTATAATAATCCAGGCAGAGTTGATGGTGCCTTGGATAAGGGTGGGAGTGATGAATGTGGTGAGATGTGGTTGAATTCTTCTTCTTCTTCTTCTTTTTTTTTTTTTAAATTGCTACACATGACTATGTGCTTTTTAAACATTTTTCATTTTATTTTATTTTTTTAATTTCAGAGTATTATGGAGGTATAAATGCTTTGGTTACATAAATTGAATTTGCACTGCCTGAGCTAGAGCTACAGTCACACACTGCACCCATTAGATGTGAATTTTCCCATGCCTTCCTCTCCCCTGGCACCTGCCTGACATCCTACGAATGTTACTTCCCATATATGCACATAAGTGATGATCAATTAATAGGCGTGGTTGAATTATGCATTTATTGCAAACATGAGTCAACAGAATTTGCTGACAGATTGAATCTGCGATATTAGAGAAAGAAAGAAGTTAGAGACAATTTTCCAAGGTCTTTACCTTGTGTCTGGAAGGACAGAATTGCCAATAATTGAGATGAAGATGATTTTAGAAGAAGAAGGTTTTTAGGCTCAGTTCTGTGTACGGTAAATTTTAGATGCCCATTAGACATTCAAATGGAAATATCAAGTTGGTAGTTGAATACATGACTCTGAAGTTATAAATTTGGAATCCCCAGTGAATCAACAGTATTTAAAGTCATGAGCTTGGGAAAGGATAAATGGGGAAATAAGTGGAGAAGAGAAGCAGCCTAGGAAAGAGTCCTGGGAAACTTCAACACTGAGAAGTTGAGAACATGAGGAAGGATGAGGAAAAGGCACCGAGAAGGAGCACCCAGTGGGTAGGGGGACAACCAAGTGAGTGTGGAGTCTTGGAAGGCAAGTGAAGACGGCTTCAGGGAGGACAGTGATCGGCTGGCACCAGCTGTTGACTGTTTTCAAATATGACCTATTGAGATTCTATTTTGTGCTTTTAGAAATTCTCCAGTATTTGCCATTTTATATACTAAAAAAGGGGGAAATTACTATCACAATTCCACCGTAAACATTATTTAAAATCAAGCATTTTCCCTCTAAGAAGGGAGTAGGGTATTCTTTTTCTTTACTTCTTTGGGAGAAATATTACAGTAAACTCACATTCATTTGTATCTTTTACATCATGGGACGTACATATACATATATATGTATGCTGTGTGCACATGTGTATATAGTATTTATGTAATAAATATTGATCTGACAGGTCAAAATGCAATATTTAAAGTTTAATAATCAATTATGAACATATGTTTTAAAATTTGACAAAAATACAAGTGGTTTCTTTCCAACTACTTGCAAATGTAGAAGATGCTATTGCTACACATCCCGTCATGCACTTTTGGTTCCTGAGGTTATTTTTTGTACTTTGCTGTACATTTGGAGAAAGAATTATTCATTTGCAAGTGTGTGAAATCCATGAAGTAAACGGGGCATTGTACCAGATGATCTCTATAGCCTCACCCAGTTCACAGGTTTGAGGAATAATACTTATACCTCTGGCCTGTATTAAACCAAGTTGGGGAGGGTGAGAAGTTAGCAGCCCTTCAAATAAGCTGGATTAACTTCACTGTCATCTCTCTTAGGGAAAAGGCTGCTCAGCTTTTTAGAGCATATAGGTCATCAGCAAAAGTTAGATTATAAAAGTCTTCAAGTCACAATCGCTCCATACAGTAATAGAATTGAATGTGATTTAGGCTTAAGAGTGAGGGAAACGAATTTCTAGTTAAAAGCCATGAAAATCAGCACTATTTCACGTAGTTTAAATAGACTGCTATTCTTGGTTCAATATAGACATTCATTCAGTTCAGTTTCCTTGAGTTCAGAGGTAATAAAAAGATACACATTTTTCCACAAATTCAATCAATTTTGCAAGGGCCTATAATTTTTAAAGCTATTTTTTGTTTAAATTGCATAACTACTAATTTTTCACTGCCAATTTCAACGAGAAATATGACAACCCAAATCCTTCCATATCTGTTTTAAGACTCCACAGAGAAAGCGTGAGATGACATGATGCCAGGAGTGGTCTTTTCACTTTTCAATTCTTTTCTAATGTTTCAAAGAGATTTTAAAATTGGGCAGAATCTTCTGAGAGTATTGGATCAGAAGTTTCCTCCTCAACAATGATTCCTTTGTTATTAGTGTGTTGTAAACTGAATCTATTTGAGAATGTTCCAGGAGCTTGTCTCACTTAAAGAAATTTTCTTCACAGTTGAAACTAGTAATGGATTAGGTTTATCAAAACTGTCTGAGAATGAAAGCTGATTTTAAGATGAAGATGGAGTGAAGTAAATTCGAAGTATTCACTGTTGGAGTAGGATAGGAACTTCACAGGTAAGTCCTTGAGACGCGGATTAGCAAATCCAGATTAGATATCATCTGAGGTTCCAGAAGAGAATCCCTAGGTTTATTTTCCACCTTTGTTTTGGGCAGCAAGATGTTTGTTCTGAACATGACCAGATGATCACAAAGTGAGGTACCTCATTAATGAGACAAATAATTATTTGGATGTGTGAATTAACCAGCAAGGGTTTGAACTAGAAAATGTTCCCAAAACATAAGATTCTCTGTAGCGCTCAGTTATTTAGGCCCTAAGACTACACAAATTCTCTTTTCTCTGGTTTCATAATCTCCACTCTTTCAAGTTAGGCAGGAAATTGTCTTGTGTTTGGGTTTTGGTGTATCTGTGTACATGTCCTTGTCGAAAAATGTGTTGTTGTACTGTTGCAGCGTCTCTCATCCGGGCCCTATACCGTTGGTCAGAAACGCAGCGAGTCTCAGCTGTTGTTCAGCGCGGGCTCCATGCTCTACATTCCAGGCTCACTGTAGGCTTAACCTTCCTGTCACAGCAGAGCTACAGAGGATCAGGGGCTCTATTTTCTCACCTGCTATTTACTTCTTTTAAATTTTTTAATTAGAAAAGAAATACATTCATGTGTTAAAAAAAAAAAGAAAAAATCAAACAATACAAGAGGATATAAATGCAAACTGATTTTTCTTCTCACTCCATATTCCTATCTCCTCCTAGTCCTTCCCACAAGAGGCAACTATATTATGAAGATCTTGTTCTTCCAGAAGTAATTCTGTGCCTTCGCAAGGATGAAGTATATCTGGCCCTCTTCCCTGCCCCACTTCCTCAAATCTTTTGCGTTAAACAAGAAAGCAATGGAAACGTGCTAAACCCACTGTTGCACTGGGACCTGGAACCAGGGTCAGGTCTGGTCCCTCCTCCCTCTCTTCCCCACCTCCCTGATGGGTTCTGAGCTGCCCAGTCCCCACGCTCGTCACCCCCCAACCCCACTCTCACTGCCTACCCTCTCCTGGTCCTCTGTTCTGCCCCCAGAGGTCAGGCACTAGTCTCAGTCACGTCTAGGGTGGAGCATGGCCATGGCTGTCCTTGTCCCAGGCTGGCTGCACTACCGCACGTATGGCTAGTGACTGGGGCAGCAGGCCTCTTCCCCACCTGCCATCCTGGTACCAAGTACTGGTGGGGAGGGTCAGCCCCTTGGTGTTCGCGCATCTGCTGTAGGTTGGGATGGGTCTGTGGGAAGGGGTACCAGTGGAAGGGGAAACCCATTAGTTGGTGAGTGGCACACTCACACTCAGTCATGGGAGGGGGCCCTGGGGCCTGTGAGGTTCCACACTCAGCCAGAGAGTATCCCCATGCCCGGTGGGTGGTGGTTAGGAGGAAGGAGACATTAAAAAACAAATAAAAGGCACCAGGACAGGGCAAGAGAGAGACTAGGAAAGAAGTCATATATTTTAGTATCTTTAGTGGTCCTTTTTTTCCTGCTTTTTTTAACAGGCATCCCACATTTTCATTTTGCGTTTGGCCATGCAGACTATGCAGCCGGCCTGATTGCGACCATCATAAATACGTGGTGCCCAACCTCAGCTGCTTTCTCAGCGCAGTCAGCCAGCCTTGCGTGTCTCTCTCTCCAGCTGTCTCCCCTTAGCTCACAGTCGCTAAACATTTGCTCCTCTTCCCAAATTCACGCTCCTTCTGCCTCCACCTGCATCTTAGTGAATAGCGTTATCTCTTACTTCAGACAAAAATAAATAGAAGTCACCAGATGGAGAACTCCTGATTCTGACCTGCTTTCTCACCCGTTCTGTGCCTCCTGTTACATGGCGGAGGTGTCTCCTTCCCACTAGGGTTTACCCTCCCCATGCCCTGGAGTCCATCCCTTCCTGCCTTCCCAGGGCTGAGCCCGGTTGTCCTCCCTCAGGAGGCGGGAGGTGGCACCAGGCTGTGGGCAGGGCAGGAGCTGTGGAGACATTGCCTGGGACTGGATCCCAGCTTCATCTCTTACTCCTTGTGTGGCCTTCGGCAACGCTCTGTCTGAACTTTCCCATGACTCCGTCTCCCTATCTGAAAATTGGAATAACAACGGTACTTATTTTACTGTGTTGTTATAAAGATTAAATATGTTAATATTGATAAAGTGACTCGAAGAGGGTTGGCATGTAATACAAGCAATATAAATGCTTATTTAATAAAATTAAAGAAAAATGTCCTCTCCTTCATCTTCAAACTTTTCTTTCCTTGACTCCTTTTAACAAGCAGTTGCCCCTCAGTATCCATGGGTTCCAGGACTCCCTAAAAATACCAAAATCCATGGATGGTCAAGTCGCTGATACAAAATGGCATGGTATTTGCATATGATCTGTACACACCCTCCTGTATACTTTAAATCATCTCCATTTTACTTATGATACCTAACACAATGCCTACACATCATTTCATTCATGTGGGTTCACCATAGTACTCTTTGTGCTACAAATTTAGGTTTCACTCTTCAGAATTTTGTGAAATGTTTTTTCTGAATATTTTTGATCCATGGTTGGTTGAATCCACGACGCGGAACCTACAGGTATGAAGGATTGATTGTATTCATTTCTCTACCGTCTTAAACCTTCCTTGGCCCCAAACTCCTCCAGCCATAGCTCCACCTCTTTCTTCACTCTGTAGCTAAATTTCTCTGGTATTAGCTACACACAGGACTCCACTTCACCTCCCATTCACTGCCAGACTTAGAACAAGATGGTGTCTGTCCCACCATTCACTGACGTTGCTTTTGCCCTGAAAATCCATGCAGTTATGTTATTGAACCCAACACACATGCATTTTAAAAATATTTGACCTTTCCTCTGAACTTGAGATTTTTGGCCATTTCTTGGAATCTTTTTTCTCTAGGTTTTTCATAGGAAGCCTTCTCTTCTTTCCTCCTCTCTCTCTAGAAATTTCTTCTTAATTTCCTTTGCAAGGTCCTCTTTCTCTGACCACCATTAAAGGTAGGTTTTCTCTCTTTCCTTCCCATGGCTGCAATGAGTACTTATCAGCTGGTGACACTCACATATGTAATGAAAACCCAGAGTTTTCTCCTCAGTCCTAGATTAATTTATCTATCTACCTATGGACATAACCACCATATACTCGAGATATCTCAAATTCAGCATGTATAAAGTTGAACATACTGTTTCTTCTCCACCCACTTCAAACTGCTGAACATCTAGGGTTCTGCTCAATTATTTCTCTTGTCTTCAGGGAAACTTCATTCTCTTCTTTGATCTTCCATGTTCGGATTCTGGCTGCCTCTCTAATCTTTTCTCCTTTCAGGCCCCACCTTGACCTGTGGACCACAGCCCACGTGGATCTCGGGCACTCCTCTAAACATACAGAGCTCATTCCACGTCCTGTTCACAGAGCCACTTCCCTTCCTGGCTTCGAGGTAAATACCTAGTTATCTTTGGATTCTCTGTGATCCAGATCCTCTGGGACTTGAGGCCTGGGTCAGGTCTGGTCCCTCAAACTCAAAAGGACCCATAACCTCAGATGAGCAGGTATTGTCACTTAATTTCTTTCTAGACCTCAAGGCTGTCTTTATGCCTCTGTTCCGCTAGGCCAGTGGAAACCTAATCGCAGTCTTTCTGGGAGTTGCCTTCCTTCTCTAGAGTTAAGGCACCCGTTTTGGGATATGGTCTGGTTACCCAGGTTGCTGACAAGCATCTGTGGCCTTTTCCCAGTAGCCGCAGTAGCTCTAGCAGCTGTCCGATGCTTCTGCAGTACTCTTGGGGCACAGAGGTTTAGATCAGGTTCTCAGTGCATCCTGACCGTAGATTCCCAGCCAGTCACCCATCCCTGGGGGCTCCTCAGCATCTCTGGGGCAGCACGGCTGTGAAAGCAGGCTGCATTCTTGCTGCCCTCACATCCACAGACTGCTCTTCTGTTCACTCATAGCCAGGAAACACCTCTTTGTCCGGTGCAGTGAGAAGTCCTAGTCGTACTGATAGTTGTCTGTACTCTGGAGTCCTCTTTTCATATTTAACGCCTCTGAGAACTCTCTCAGTTATTCTGAGGCATTGTTGAGAACTCAAGTGCTTATGGGGGTAAGGTAGTTACTCTAAAGGAGTGAAGCAGGTGAGTGTAGGAGACAATAGGGAGTGGTGGGGACTGGGTTTATTTAAAGGGGCAGCCAGTACTTAGCTTCAGCTGGCTGATGCCATGAAATGTGTGGGCCAACAGTTTATAGAAGTTCCAGATGTTTCAGGAGGAACTGGAAATTTAAAGTCTTATATAAAATTATCAATTTTTTATGTTGGCAATAAAATCTAAACTAATAAAAATAGTGTTTAAGTCAAATAAATTATCTCATATACATCCCATGGAATGCTGGCTGGTGACCTTGGTCCTACGAACTTAGACTTGTGCATAAGAAAAGCCATAAAGCTTATAAGGTACTTCTGTTGACATGCGGGGAGAGTGAGGGGGAAATATCAGGGGGCAAAAAATTCCCAAATATTGATATTTGAAATTACTATCCTTCCACACCTTTCCTGACTCTCCATCTCTGCCACACCAAACAGAAGTACTTAACCCTCTCCTCTGAGTCCTCACAGTTCTCTGGACTGGGAGCTGTCAGGGCACCCAGCAGCACCAGTGTATGCTAGTAGTAGCTTTATGTTTTTAGCCTGTTTGCTTATATATCTCTCTCATCCTGCTAAATCCCATAAAGTGGGAACTCCATTGTTAATTTTTGTTTTTCTAGTGCATAGTCCATAATAATTGCATGTAATATATGCTCTGAGCAGGGATTTGAAGGCAGAAAGGGGAAAGAACACTCTATGCGGGAGAGAAAAGTATATGCAAGTACAGAAAGCCGCAAACCACCAGTGGCTTTGTTTTTTAATTTTGTAGTGCTTTAGTTTTCTAGGAGAATGAACTAATAGCAGGGAATGAATAGAAGGAAGGAAGGAAGACAAAGACTTGCAAAGGGCTTATATGCCATTATAGCAGCTTATATTAATCTTTAGGTGATAGGGAAGCCATGAAGTTATTTTTTAAAAAATAGAAATAAAATAATTATATTTCATATTAAAAGAGGGATTAAAGGGGTATATTTGGTGGTGTTTTGCTTCTGTGGCAGCTCAACATTGTTGAATGCCTTCCTTCATTTTTGTAATATCCCACATTGTGCATTTTACGTTCCCAAACTTTAATTCTGGAAACTCACATTCCTGGGCTCTCTTGAAACTTGAATACAGGTGTGTGACCTCAGTTCCATTGTTCAGATGCACAAGTGCAAGACTTGGATTTGGAAATGGGTGTTGACAGGAGTTGGGTAAGGTTGGGGAATTGCTCTTGTGGCAAACACAGAGACAGACATACCTGGTTCTTTGGAAGCAGCAGTGGTACAGTCCCTGTCCCTGTCCCTATCCTCCCAGTTGCCAGGTGGTGGCGGCACTGGAGCTTTTACTGAGTAGGCCCTCGGGTATGGCTGGGCATTTCTTCTGGATAATTAACCTCAGAACTGGTTTCCTGGCCCTTCTGGAGGTTCTGCAATCTCCTCAGTACAAGGAGATTCTGTTACTTGCAACTAAGACAGTGACCCATACAGGATGACATCTGTGAATACGCTGCCATCTTTCCAGTGAGGGCTGATCAGGGCTTGTGTAGGGGGAAAGCACAGAGATGAGCACAGAGCACACATTTGAAAAATGTTAGGAAAATTTTCTCATGTAAGTGTCATTGATTAGGTGTGCAGGAGATTGAGGAAATGAGGGGGACAAATCAGGACAAATGTCGAGGAGAAAAGAAAGCAAGTTGAGGGGTTTAATGCTGTATGGCCTCTGGCTTCTGCAAAACCGAGAGCAGTCGTGTGCTGTGAGCCGCTGGCACAGGAACGGGCTTGGGGCTGGAGGGTCGTCAAAAACGTTGATACAGTCACAGTGCTCAGCAGCCTGGGCGTGGGAGACGAAGAAGTAAACAACTGGCTGGTCCTAGCTTTTTAGGGAGACAAGTGAATCCAAAAGAAGGTTGACAGACTAAAGGAACAGGAAAGAGTCAAGTAGCCAGAGCAAGTTCCTCCTGTCATTGAAGCTCACGTCTGTATCCTCAGATGCTCCATAACCATTCGATGTGGGAATGAATGAATCAGATGTCACCAGAGGTAAACAGACAGGGAGCTAGAGAGGAGAAGTACAGAATTTAAGATCTTGCATCTAATGCTAGACCTTTGCTTCCTCTCATTTGCATACTAAATGTAGGGCTGCAGATGGCTTCATGTTATTACAGCTGCTGAATCAACTTACATTGGCTGCAGAATTCTATTGCCCTTGCCACACAAAAAGACCTTGACGTATTGAAGAATTCTCTGGGCTTGTTTCAGTAGACGATGGCAAAAACAGGATTAATTCAAATGATGGGTTAATATGTACTTTAGGGTCCATCAAATCATCTCAAGGGCAAGAATAGATCTCTTTAAGCTCCGTAGATCCTTTATTCTCAATTCCATGTTGCCATTTTATTATTTAGGCACCGCCAGCTTCTTTTCTCTTTTTGATTAGGTTGCTTAACGTTTTGTGGTCTCCCTTTTTTTCTCCCCCGCTTACCACACTTCCATTTTTAATAAAGAAAGAGGAAAGAGTGAGTGTCTTTTCTACCTATTAAAATAATTTTACCTTTGCATTGGCATGTTTCTCACTTTTCATAATCTGTGAAAATGTTACTATTATAGCAGAAGTGCACAGCGACACGTCTGGAAGTCTGTCTGCAATCACACGGCCCCTCATCACATTTAGGAGATCCCAAAAGACCAATGAAAAGCGCTGAATGATTCGAATAAGAGCTTGTGAGGAAAGATTAAATGGATTGGAATTATTCGTTCTATATCATAAGGGAATTTGCTAAAAATAATATTAATTTGTCTTAGACAAAATGATCTGTTTAAGAGAAACTATGATATCTTTTAAGAATTTCCTTCTCCATGAATCTTAAAGAGACATACCTACCTTAGCTAAGCTAAAGGAAATCCCCTTGGAAGTGTTGATTTTAGGGCTGAATCAGGGTCCATCGAGGAAGGGGAAGTCATGCAGAAATTTGAGCAAGGAAAGTTTAATGTGAAGAATTATTAGTTACAACAGGGAAATGGAGTTACAAGGGACTGGCTCAGATGAAGTAAAAAGAACTCTGAAGAATATGGGAATGGCAGAGACATGGAGCAGCACTGTGCCTAGGGCTGAGGTAGAGTGCCCAAAACAGAGGCCTTTGCCTGTCCCCCAGGTGTAGATCAAGTCCTTCCTGGAGGAGGCACAGCTGTGGTTGATAGAATGGCAGGGAAGTTGCTGTGGTCCTGCTTTGGTGGAAGTTGCTGAAAATCTACTGCCTAGAGCACCAGGGAAAGCTGTTGATGGGGTGGTGCATCTGCTACAAAGCCTCCTGGAAAGGGGGGTGCTAAGAGAAGCTGCTGGCTGCTGTGCACTGCAGGAGCTGCCCATGGAAAAGCTGTGAGTGCTGTACGAGCTGGGCCCTGAAGATGCTGTAGGTGCTGCAGGAACTGGGTGGTGGAGAAGCCACCTGTGCTTTAGGAGCCATCAGAGAAAGCACATCTGAATAAAAGAAAACCACTTCTTCCTGGAATGTCTCTCCAGTGCCCTCAACTGACAAAGCTTAATATTGTGCCACCTGACAAAGAAAAACTATTAATGTTTTAAGGCCGCGGATCCATTTTTGCAGAGCAGGCAATGAAGGGTGATTTTGGAGATGAGGCAATAAACTGATAACTGGTACAAAGGCTATTTTTGAGACGGTGAGAGGTAAGGCGAAAGGCAGGCTAAGAGAACTCTGGCTTTGGTTCTAGCTGGTGGCCTCTCAGAATGCAGCGAGGAGGTTGATATGATGATGACATAGATCCTGTGTAATTCTAAATAGTCTGTCTCTGTTCTGCCACTACTTCTTTACCAAGCTTGCATTCCCTTTGAAAGAACCTATTATCCCCCTGGGCTAGATATTCCTTTTTAGTCTTCAGCGGTGTTAATGATGTCCCTTTTTTATTGTTATTGTTGCCAATCTGAAAAACAAA
>CAUYSK010001416.1:0-20538 GCA_963575035.1 Avahi laniger | reverse complement strand
CCCTTGCAGGAAGTGGACAAAGCCCAGAAGAAGTGGTAGTCAGTTGGTGCACCACCTGGTGAATATGGTAGATGACAGATAATTTCTAAGTCCAGCCTCTGTACTTTGAGAAGCATTGTTTTTGTGACATGTGGTGGAGCACTGTCTTGCAAGATGATTGGCCTGTCTCTATTGGCCAATCTCTGGCTGCTTAATCGCAAGCATCCTCATCATTTCATCCAATGGTTGCAGTAGACATCCACTGTAATTAATTGGCCAGGTTTCATGAAAGTCTAGTGGATAATAACAGCAAAACTGACACCATTAGCTTTTTTTGATGAATATTCGGTTTTGGACTGTATTTTGGCACTTCATCTTTATCAACAATTGTGTTGGAAGCTTGCAATTGTCAACAGAATCCATTTGTCATCACACATCACAATACAGGGTAGAAATGATTCACCTTTATGTTGCAACAGCAAAGAAAGGCAAGCTTTGAGCAGATTTCTTTTCTGACTCTCGTTTAATTTATAAAGTACCCATCTGTCCAACTTCTTTACCTTGCCAATTGTTTCAAATAGTCCAATATTGTTGGAATAGTAACATCAAATCTTATTGCTAATTCACATGTAGGTTGAGACGGATTCACTTTCACTACAGCTTTTAGCTCATCATTATCCACCTTGGTCTCAGGTCACCCATGTGGCTCATTTTCAAGATTAAAATCACTGGAATGAAATTTCTCAAATCATTGACATAACGTGCATTCATTTGGCACATTCCGGAACACTTCGTTGATATTTACAACTGTCTGTGCTGGATTGGTTTCTCATTGGAACTCATATTCGAAAATAACACGGATTTTTACTTATCTATGGCTTCACAGAAATTACTGTAAAAAAATGTGAAAAATAATCACAAGCCAAACTGTGTGTTTGAAAGAATGAGGATGTACCTTCACAATAAACAAGTGTCAAAGTGCAATTTCAGAGATATCAACTGTCAACCTTAGTACTTTAGGAAATTGGACATTTTTTAATAACCTAATATTATCTAGGTTAATAATTAATAATCCAGGTAATTGAAGAGCTCCTGCCTTAGAAAAGTAGCAATAAATAGGAAGATAAAATAAATGTAACACACATTCACACTGCAAGGCTAAAGATGCATTTAATATCTATGTCTATACATGCGTATGTGTTTGCACAGGCTTTCATAGATGTACCATTTGATTTCTACTTGAATAAAAGGATAGAAAAGGGATACTAAAGAAAAACAGTTTCCTCATTTAACATCGAGATTCTGGAAATATACTCATATCTAGTACAGAAATAAAAGAGTTGGAGATGATAGCTCCTATCTTGGAAGAGAGGATTACAAGTCAGTACAGTTTTATACTGATTTTGAATTGACTACAAATTATTCATGGGCCACTCCATCCATAAACGTACTTAAATTATTTTTCTCCAAACATATTTAATTATTAACCCATCTCTACTGGAGTGTCTATTTTCAACTGAGCTTCATTTACCCTTCTCCTACATGATCGCTTGCATGACAGTGGAGAGCCTAAAAATTTCATCTCCTAGAATCACTTTCAAGCAGATGTCTAGCTTAGGTTCAGCCAATGTGAGGCAATAAAGAGAGATTTAGAAGTCAGAAGAAAAACAGAACTTCTCGTGCAGCTGCAGCAAGATGCATAAGCATTTGGCAGACGTCATGTTGGCAGCAGCACCCAAGTGAGTTCCTGTGAATCACCTGTTTTGAGGATTCAGGCAACTGATGCCATTGCAGGTGGCTTTCTCACATTCCTGAATTTTGAGATATCTGAAGCCAGTACCAATTTCCCTGAGATACACACCCAACATTTTGAAAGAGATGAAGGCATCTAATTTGCTGCATTAAATGTTTTCTTTTTCCTATTCAAAGTAACTGCTTAGAATGCTTTAGGTTTGGGGGGTTGTTTTTATTTTTAAAATTTATTTTCTTTTTAGGAAAGCCTGTCTAATACACCATCCTTTATAAAAAATTTATATTACTGTGGTAAGTACACTCAACACAATCACTACCTTCAACGAATTTTAGTATACATTATTACTAACTACAGGTACAACGTTGTAAAGCAGATCTCTAAAACTTAATTCATCTTGATTAACTGAAACATGTTGTCCATTGGTTAGTAACTTCCCATTTCTCTCTCCCACCAGTCCCCGAAAACTACCATTACATTCTTTGGTTCTATAAATTTGACTGTTTTATATACCTCCTGACTGGCTTATTGCACTCAGCATAATATCCTCCACCCATTTTGTCACGTTACAGAAACTTCTTTGTTTTTAAGGCTAAATAATATTGCTGTGTGTGTGTGTGTGTGTGTGTGTGTGTGTGTGTGTGTGTGCATCTCACACACCATACTTCTTTCTTCATTCATCCATCAATACACATTGAGGTTGTTTCTCCATCTTGTCTATTATGAATAGCTCTCCAATGAATATGGAAGTATTAATATCTCTTTAAGGTTCTGATCCCAATGTTTTTGGATGTGTATTCAGAAATGAGATTGCTGGATTATATGGCAGTTCTATTTTTAATTTTTTGAGAAAATCTCTATAGTGTTTTCTATGGTGGTTCACCATTTTGCAGTCCCATCAACAATGTACAAGGTTTCACATTTCTCCATATTCTGGCCAACATTTGTTACACTTCATTTTCAATTATAGCCACAGGCATGAGGTGATAAGTAATTATAGTTTTGAATCGTATATCCCTGATGATTAGTGATGTTAACACTTTTTCACGTACTTGTTGGTCATTTTATGTATTCTTTAAAGAAATGTTTATTTAAGTCTTTAGCTTATTTTTAATCAGGCTAATAGGATTTTTTTGTTTGTTTTGTTTTGTTTGCTATTGAGTTGTAGGAGTTTCTTATATGTTTTGGAAATTAATCCCTTACAAAATTTATGGTTTGCAAACATTTTCTACCAATATGTAGGTCACCTTTTCATTCTGTTGACTGTTTCCTGTTTTGTACAAAAGCTTTTTAGTTTGACATTTGTTTATTTGTGCCTGTGTCACCTGTGCCTTTGGTGCCATATCTATAAAATCAAACTTAACTAAAGAGATGAAAACTTGTACACTGAAAACTATAAAACTTTGATGGGAAAATTAAAGAATACATACATAAATGGAAACATATTCCTTATTCATGAATTAGAAGACTTAATATTGTTAAAATGCCCATATTACCAAAGCAATCTACAGATTAAATGTAATTTCTAACAAAATCTCAATGGTATTTCTCTTTTACAGAAATAGTCAAAGTAATCCTAAAAGTCATATGGAACCATATGACAACGGAAAAATAATTCTTGAGAAAGAAGAACAAAAATGGAAGCATCACAATATATTATGTGATGTATATATTATATGTCATAATATATTTTAAAATATTTTACAAAGCTATAATAATTTTTTACAAAGCTTTTATTGTGTACTAGCCCTAATGGATCAAAGGCCAGGTACCAGAAAACTGTGGACAACCATATGCCCCAGAGCCTTCCAAAACTATTCAAATTAGCCAATCAACATGGAGCCCAGGAAACCTGGTTACCTTTACCTTGCTTGTCATACATGAACTTCCCCTATGACTTCAGTCTTCTGTTACCATTTATGGAGTGCAACAGTTTGTGTGACCCCGCTAAGTAGTCTTTTTCTTTGGAGCTGTAAATAACAAAAAAATTCTGCCTTTCATCTATCCAAGTGTCATGGTGTTGTGACCTTTTAGCAAAAGAATCTTATAAACGGGGTGGGGGAGGGCACAATTTGATGCAACCTACTGGGGACAGTGAGGAATACATATAATTTACCAAACAATAGTTTTAGTCCCACAGATTAAGAGGATAACAGGGATGAGGTAGAACTTCATGATAACACAATATGCACTCTTTAAAAAATACTGCTTCAGAGACAAAAGAGGGCAAGATACGATTAGATGGCTATATGTTATTGATTATTTCAAAGGAAAAGGGATATGAAAGTGGTTATTGACTATGTTAACAGGAAATTTTTACTCATACATAGCGATCAGGAGCCATCAGTCTTTCCTGATTGTTCTAATGGAAATAACTGACTAGAGACTTTATTACAAATTCTCAAATTAATCTCAGAAACAACAGGTTGTGGAAATTCTGTTTCAGCAAAGACCAATTCAAACTTTGGTATGAAAATGGCATCCTGAAACTCTGAAATTCCATTTGATAATGTATTTTTCTCAACAACATTCTTATCCACAGAGAATACAATCTCCTGCACTGGAATTAATAATATTCTTGCACATTTAAATTTGGACCTTGGCTCTTCCCCTAATTCAGGGGTTTCCTTATATCCTTTCCAACTTTTCAAAAATTTGGGTGTGTAAGGGCAATTTATTAATTTTCCCTTTCTGATTACATATGCAATGATCTCCTACAGAAATTAGTTTGGTTGTTTTTGTTTTTAATGAACTATTTTGTTTGATAATCATTTTACTTTAATCTGGGCAGTAAAATACAAACAAATACACTTGTCAAGCTCTACCATTGATGCCTGATATTTAACATGTTTTTTCTTTTTTATCATCTAGCCAAGTATGTTCTCCCTTAATTGTTTTACAAGTATCAATATTAGTCTAATAACTCACTTTATATCTTCTCACTATATTAACAACTATTACATGTTCTTTGGCTACATAAAAATCATTTTTATACAAAATTATCACTGAGCTATTGGTCTATCATTTGAAGTTTCCCTGACTTTAGAACACATTTTTCAAATTTTAAGTTTGCTGAAATCACCAAGAAATAGAAAAATATGTTTCTTTAAGCAGACATTTCCCATTTTCAATTTCACACAAATGGTGACTTCCAAACAGAAATGTATTGCTTATATGTTTTTCATCTGCATTGGAAATGCAGCCACCTCCCCCCAAAAAACAGACAAGGAAAAACAATAGCAATGGACGTCCTCATACTGAGGACAAAATAATTCATTCACTGATGTACGGGTGATTATTGTTGAGGCAGCTGGCTCTGAAGACTTGCCAGACCAGGCTTCTACAAGAATATCTTCCTTCCAGAATGGAGACTATCCTAGAGAAATTCTAGAGACTCTGTGGCTTTAGCTGACTGGGGAGGTCTCTTTGCTGCTCAGTCCTACCTCTCTGCATAGTGAAACTTCAAGCAGGTTGTGGTGATTTCTTGCATTCCCCATTCCATTTTGAATGTCAATTTGATTTTTTTATTGTTATTGATCAACTGTTCTCTTGGAAGGCATACTCCTTCCATCCATATTGTCCATCTTTCACATTATTTTCATTAATATATTTATAATAATTATTTTAAAATCCTTTTTCTTTCATCCCAATATCTGGGATAACAGTCTTCTTCTCTTGACTCTTTGTTTATTGTCAACATCTTACATTTTAGATGTATCCTAAATATTATTACATTTTGTATAAAGAATCATTGAGAATGTTAATGATGTTAATGTCACACATAGAGGATTAGCTATATCATTATTTGAAGAACTACACTAAAATTTTCAATCCACTCAGTAAATAACCTAACTAGTTTATTTACTAGTTTGATACTGAGTTAAGAAAGTCGAAATAAACTGTCAACAACAACAAAATGGAATAATAAAGTATAAGAGAATTATCTGTTAAAATCTAAGAAAATAAATTTTAATATAAAGATGAAGTGAAGAATTTCCTAGAGAAATATATTTATCAGAATGAATCCTATTTAACATAGACTAACAAAGTAATTCCAAGAGAAAAATTAGAAAAAGTTATCAATAAATTTCCCCCAAGAGGATCTATATACTACTTGAGTACTGAAAAATGCTTCCTAACTATATCTATAAAACCAGTGGAATAAAAATAAATATTTATAAATGAGACAACCAAGAAGTCATAACAAAATGAAAGGTATAAGCAAGTTAAAAAAATATATAATAAACTAAAATATTTGTGTCATATATAACATAAAAATGAATAGTATACCCTATTTTTTAAAACTCTCTTAAAAGTTTGAGGAAAAAGATAGAAAAAATATGTAAAAGACAAAAATTGATAATTTACCAAAAAATGAAGGAGATGAAGGGGTGTGTGTGTGTGTCGTGTACGTGTGTGTGTTAAAAAGTTATTCACTGACACAACATGGATGACCCTCAAAAACATTTTGCTAAAATGAAAAAAATCAGATACAGAAGATCATATATTTTAATAATTCAATTTATATAAAGTATTCTAAAAAGGCAAATCTACATAGTAAAAAAATAGCCACCTCGGGCTGTAAGTGGAAATAGAATTAACTGTAAATATGTTTGAGGGATCTAATTGGAATGATACAATTATTCTAAAACTGGATTATAGTGATGGTTGCACAGGTTGGTAATTTTACTAAAAATTATTAAATTGTACATTTAAAATAGGTGATTTTATGGTATATGTTAATAAATTATACCTCAAAAAAGTTGTTTTTAGAGAAGTAACTGACAATGTCTGTCCTCCCATCTTCACAAAGAGTTGAAATTTTTTCTTTTTTTTTAAAAAGAAAAAAGCACTTTTCAAGTAGCATTTATTTATAGCAAGTAAAAAGGATCCAGAACTTGCTAGATGGAAAAATGAAAATATTTCTCACTCTCACCTCAAGTCTTTCACAACAGTAGAGGGTTTTCAAAGTAAGCAAAGATCTCATTGTGGACGTAAAATATGTGCTATGCCTGTGGGTCATTTTGTTAAGAATTCTGATTACCAAGGGGACTCTCCAGTTATACCAAGGGGGCTACAGAACTCTGTATGGTGTGACTGTCAGCAGCCTGCCATGATCAAAGAGGTGCAGATGAAGTCTATAGAGAAGGCTGCCTCAAGAATAATGATGGGGATGATTTTTGCCACAAGGTGTGGAATAAAATAATGAGAATATCTACAAAGTTTTTGAACCCGCTCATACTGTCTAAGGTGACAACAACCTAGATAAAAGGGCCTGAGGCACTTTATAGGGTTAAATCATCTTTGCACCCTCTCCCAGCTTTCTACTGATAAAAAGTAGGCTGACTATCATATGGTATATTAAAGTCACCAGTTTTCATTTTTCTTTGTAATCATATTTGCCTTGTAACTTTGTAGCGCTCTCCCATTCCGATTTCAGCCTGGTTTTATGACCTGTTTTTGCAGATGAATTATTGGCTAGATAAGATGCAAGCACAAGCTTTAAAAAGGCCTTGCACATTTCTGCATGTGCTCCTACTTTCTGTCATTGCTATGAGATGGGCATTCTCAAGAGAGCCCAGTGGTTCCAGAAAGGGAGAAGAAAAACACATAGAACAGAGTTGAGTTACCCCCGTTGTTCACCAGCCTAGATCATTTGTCAGTCAGCCAATTCCTAGATTTGAGCAAACCCATCCAAAAGCAACAGAGACACGTAGCTCAGCTCTCTAGGTTTGTTTGTAACGTATGCTTATTTTCTTAAGCAACTGAGATGTTAACATTTTTTAAGTGAATCATCATCATATATTTGTGAACAAAGACACATCATTCTTATATCAAATCATGCTATGTTATTTGAAAAGTTGTTAGCTGGTAATGTCGTTATTTCATATCTGAGTATATATAAATAGTTTGATTTTGAACTACTCCGTGTGTTTTATTTCATTTTAATTACTTTGCATCATATATTGACTTTTTGGGAGAACTAAGATTTTAAATGACTGCTAGTTTTTAGACAGTTCATATCTGCCATTTAAGAGTACAAAGTAATGAATTTTAAATAGAAAAAAAAAGTTATCCAAGCATGAAACTATTTAGCACAATGTTTATATAACCATAGATATTTTTGTTTCTTATGAAAGGTCATCTGAGGATAAATATGACGTTTTAAAAAGTGTGACTGTGATAAAATAAAATAGATTTTAAGCCATTTATCATATAATAATAAAAGTCCATGCTTATACACATTCTTATTATTACTTAATTTAGTTATGTCTATATAATTATTAATTCTGAATATAACCTTCTTTTCTTCTCAGGCTATTAACATTTTTCTGCTTACTCGTGAATGAGACATGACCTTTAATTTTTTTTAATTTTATATTAAATTGTATTATTTTAGTGAAAATTCTATGGTCTATGTTTAGAATATAAAACATAATTTCTATGCTTGCACTTAATTAAACGATATTGCTATGAGTTTTTATTCTGCCATTCGCAATACATTAGACCATAAATTCATGACATAGTTATCACATACTTCCTGCTCACCAAACCCCTCATTAAAAAAGAGCAATAAAGAATATATTTTCTGCCATCATACCCTTACAATTTCTGCTTGTGCTTTAACCATGAAACTGATTCTTATTGTTCCATGGGAAGTCCCAAGGTTGTTTTCCTTCTATACCCATTTCTACCCAGGCACAGTGATGCAAGCTACGTCAACAATTCTGCTGTCAGGAACATCCAGGTAAGAAGCAGACATCAGCTTCTATATTCACAAAAGCACTCGGACTTAAAGGGACCCCTGTCACATTCTCTGAAGAACTCCTTCTCAAAGTGAGAGAGTTGTGGAATGGTTAGTTTCTTCAGCTGACCACACACCAGGCAGCAGAAACACTAGTATCCCCTTCTTCTGACATGACAAATCTTTGCTAGTGTTTTTTTTTTGTGTGTGTATGTGCAATTTTTGGTGCTGCACACAATATCCAACCAAAATAACAATTCTGAAGCCAACTGCTGATACAGATAGAAGAGGAAAATGGGCTGAATGTTGGGTCATAGCATAAGTTAAATTAGCTAATAAAACCTAGGCAAAGTATCTGGTCCCAGTAGTCTGAGGCTCACTTTAAGACAGGACGTATATCTTCTGTCCTAAGCATTGTATCTTAGTTGCCAAGGCAACAAGAAAATTCATTCACCATTCATGGTTATGTAAAAAATTGAAAATTTATGCAATGTTTATTTTAAAAATAAGATTGATGCTGATATCAAGGTATTATATGTCTCTTTTAGTTTTCTTTATGCAAACTAAGATATTCAACTAAAAAGAAATAGGATAAAATCTGGTATTAAGGTGAAGTAATATGTAAATTAGAAAGCCAATGTATTAGTTTTCTGTGGCCACTGTTAGCAAACTACCACAAATTAAGTTGCTTAAAACAAAGCAAATTTATTATCTTACAGGTCTGTAGGTTAGAAGTCTAACACAGTTCTCACTGGACTAAAATCAAGGAGTGGGCAGAGCTGCCTTCCTTTCTGAAGGCTCTATTGGATAATACATTTCTTTGCCTTTTCCAGCTTCCTTCCTAAGGCCACTCATACTGTTTGTGGCTCCTGGGTCCCAGCTCCCTTGCATCATCATCAAAGCCAGTGATTAATAAATTAATAAATCTCCCTGATTTCCTTCCACAGTGACAACTCCCTCTGACCACCACAGCAAATAGTTCTCTGGTTTTAAGGATTCATGTGATTCTAGGAAAATCTCCCCATCTCAAGGACCTGAAACTTAGTCACATTTACTGAACTCCCTTTTATCATTTAAGGAAGCATATTCACAGGTTCCAGGAATTAGGACATTGACACTTCGAGGGGTTGAAGGGGGCGGGGGATTATTCTGCCTACCACAGACAGTTAAAGGAAGCACAGGTTTTCTATTGGGAGTATCAAAATATACTAGAGCTTGTTAAAAATACAGTATATCAAGGGGCAGACTTTCTCTCAGACCTACTCATTTAGGATCTTCATGGTGAAGATCCTTACATGCTCATTTTAAGTATTTCTGAAGATATGGTAATTCACAAGCATGGGTGCAAAAATTATAATGTTTAAATAAAGACAGTGTTTTTAAGAGAAGGCACATAATAAATATACCACATTACCTCAAAATATTTCTCCACTCTAATTTAAATTGCTACAGAAAAATCATATGATGTAAACATATATATACATATATATATCCCTAGACTTAACATATGTGCCTGGATCTTAAAATATAAATGCAATACTTCTTGCAAAAATACAAATTTATCACATGTTTAAAGATGAGCATATTTAGCAAGAGCTGTTCTGGCAGTCTAGAAGAAATGTGAACTTACAGGATTTAAAGTTGACTGACATAAAAGTACAGCTAGATAGAAGGAATCAGTTCTAGCGTTCAATAGCACTATAGGCTGACTGTAATTAATAACAATTTATTATATATTTTCAAATAACTAGAATAGTGGATTTTGAAACTTCCCAACACAAAGAAATAATAATTTTTTTTAATATATGAATATTTTTATTTCAGAATTTTACTGGGGTACAAATGTTTAGGTTATATAGATTGTCTTTGCCCCCCCCCAGTGAGAGCTACAAGTGTGTCCATCCCCCAGATGGTGCACACTGCATTCATTAGGTGTGAATATACCCATCCCCTCTTCCCCGCTCCCACCTGTCCAACACCCAATGAATGTTACTACTATGTGTATGTAAGTGTTAATCAATTAATACTATCAGGAAAATCAGCAAGAAAAAAATCAAACAACCCTATTAAAAAATGGGCAAAGGACATGAACAGAAACTTTTCAAAAAAAGACAGACTAATGGCCAAAGAACATATGAAAAAGTGCTCAACATCTCTAATCATCAGGGAAACACAAATCAAAACCACAATGAGATATCACTTAACTTCAGCGAGAATGGCTTTTATCAAAAAGTCCCAAAACAACAAATGTTGGCCTGGATGCGGAGAGACAGGAACACTCATACACTGTCAGTGGTACTGCAAAATAGTATAACATCTATGGAAGGTAATATGAAGAAATGATAAATATTTGAAGTGATGGATGTGATAATTACCCCAATTTAATCATTACACATTGCATACATACAATATTGCACTCTACCAGATAAATATAAAATTATTATGTATCAATTAAAAATAAGTCAGCAAGATGGCTGACTAGAGGAAGTGGATATACACCTCCTCTCGAGAGAACAATCAGAATATCCCTCAAAAACTCATATTTTGAATAGATCATCAGAGAGAGAAAGAGTAAAGACAGCAGATGACAGGAGGCATTGAGAGTGAAGTTAGAAGACAGATTACCTGAGTGAGTATTTTTTTGAGTGCCTTGGGCAGTCCCCAGACCAGGAACCAAGGCGAGAGTAAGCAGGAGACCTTTAGAGCCCTACACCCTCGCCTGAAACCTTTCCCATTTTGGCTGATGAAGTGCTCCTTGACACCCACAGATGCAAGAGTGCTGTGGGGAGCACAGGTGGAGTTTTTACAGGCTTCTAAACCTGGACACTCATGTCCAAAACTAATTGGGAGCCTTTCCCTCAATCCTCTGGGCCCTACTCAGAAGCTGCTACTGCCTGGCTGCCAGGCCAGAGAGAAAGACAGGAATCCATGTGCACCCCCAGGTAGATTTCTCCTGCCTTTCCTGTGGGCCACTGCAAAACTGAAGGGTTTTTATACCAGGAGCTAGATGCTTGCCAGCCTTTTCATGGAGCTGCTAGCCTGTCTTCTCCCATGGAGAATGGCATCCTTCCACTCCTCCCCCCACTGAACTGCCCTTAAACTCCAAGAACCAGCCTGCCTTTCTGAATCAGGGTCAGTGCTTGCACTCGAGGGCCTGTGAACTTATGGGTCTGTTCACATATTCCCAGGACTCCATCATGTTTTTCAGGGGCATGAAGGGGAGATTTGTGAACTGATTTCAAGTGAGGAGGAAACTCACATGGACAGAACTGAGAAGAGAGTGCTTTGTGCTGCAGTGTAGAAAAGGAACATCCCTCCCCTCTTGGAAACAGCAACCACTTTCTCTGTCAGTATGGTGAAGGCTCACTTTCTGGTTCTGCTGTGCTGATGGAGCTCAGTTGCCTTCTAACAGGGCCAGCTGGTTTGGACAGAGCCAGAGAGAGATGGGAACCCAGGCAATCTCCTGTACCCCAGGGTGAAGTTGTTTTACCACAGCTGTGTGCCAGGTTGGAACTGAGAGGTTTTTGAACCAGGAGCTCCATGCCTGCCAGTATTTTCAACAGAGCTATCTGCCCTGGCTGCTTCACAATGAGTGATGTCCTTCCTCTTCCCCTTCCCTGCCACCGAAAAACTGTAGGAAAATTCTAAGCACTGGCTTGAGCTTCCTCCAGGCAGCTGGGTACCAGCATGTTTCTCTTAGTCAGAGTGGCACATGGAGTCAGGGGTCCAGGAATGGGTCTGTGGACTTGTTCCCATACTCCCGAGACTTAATTGCACCATTTGGGGATGTGGAGGGGAGATTTGTAAACTGATCTCAAGTGGGGAGGAAGCCTATGTGGACAGAATTGAGAGGAAAGTGTAGTGTGCATCTGTGCTATGGTGCAGTCATGGGACACCCCCTCCCCTAGAAATGGCAGCCGTGTTCTTTCTCTTGGCAATGGAGGCTCACAGTCAGGTCCCACTATGCTGCCTGAGCACAGGTGCCTACAATCTGACCTAGTAGCTTTGGCCAGAAGTGGTGGTTGAGGGGACAACATGAACCCCACTTCTGTCTGCTAGACTGTGGATTCTAGACTATTCCACTTCCTTGAGCAGTTTCTTTAACGTAGTGGGAGCATCTCCACCTCACCAGTATTCCCCTAGCAGCCTGGGAACTGAACTTAGACCCCTGTTTGGACAGTACTTGAATCAGCCTCTGGGGAACCTAAATGCAGACTTACCTAACCCAATCCTATCTGACTCTTCCCCCCACATCAGTCTTGGTGGTGGCAAATCACAATAACGGGCCTCCTGGGAATTCAAGGGCCCAGCCTCAGTGCCTGGGACATCTGATTGATCAGTAGAGCATAGCTCCTGCAAACAACACCACATCTAGCTTTCTTCTTCCAGCACTACTTACTAACAGGGAGGTCAATGTGTACAGCCCATTTTATCATTTGCTGATTCGATTGTTCAGGGCTTGGCCAGCTCATAAACTCAAGTACCACCTATAGGTCTAGAGACAAAACTGAATACCCAAACACAATTCTTGATTTTAGAACTGCGCGAGACCAGGGAAAGAGGCAAGATTCCAGAGACCTCCAGCTCTCCTTCTCATCAGAAGGCAAGGAACCAGACCACACATATATTAATAGTACAGTACCAGTACAATTCACAAATAATTAGATTCAAGATAACCACCACATTAAGCTATCTATTACTAAGGATTTTATTCAGAGCATTGCCTATATCTAAATACCCCTAAGCAAAGCCAAAGGTCCTTACCTAATATATGTTTCAGTCAAACCCTCAAGTGGGGAGGGAAGGGCCATTTAAACAAAAGTAAAATCAAAACAAGAAGTGTCAGCTTGTTCAAAAGAGAAGAATGCAAGGCTTCTGGCAGCATAAAAAACAGAGTATAAAAGTGTCTCCAAATAATCACACTGGTTTTCAAGCAAAAGAATCCATCCAACAAAAAGAAAATTACTGAAATGTCAGAAAGTGAACTCAAAATATAGATTGCAAGTAAGCTTCTTGGTATTCAAAAGAAAGTGGTAAACTAACACAAAGAATCAAAAAAAATTCAGGATATGAATAAAAACTCATTAAAGAGATAGATATTTAAAATAAAAACATAATGGAACTTCTGAAATTGAAAGAATCATATAGAGAAATATAAAATACAATGCAAAGTTTTAACAAGAGACTTGACCATATGGAAGAAAAAAATTCAGAACTTGAAGACAGGATTTTGAATTAACCCAGTCAGTCAAAAATGAAAAAAAGAATGGAACTGGATACCAAGACAATGGAAAACAAATATCACGTGTTCTCAAGTATAAGTAGGAGCTAAATAATGGGTATATATGTTCTTACATAGTGGAGTAATGGACATTTGAGGGTTGTGGAAGGTGGATGAGGGATCAAAAATTATGTGTTGGGTACAATGTACATTATTCTGGTGATGGGTACACTAAAAACCCTAACTTCACCATTATATTATACAATTCGTCCATGTAACAAAAAATATTTTATCCTCTAAATGTATGAAATAAAATAATAATAAAATCAAAAAATGAAAAGAAATAAAAAGAAGTGAACTCTCACTACACACTAAAAAAATAAGAAAAAGATTTGGACTTGTTTCTGGGTATAGATGAAATGTTAACATCATACACTTCTAGACATCCTTTCAGTGATGTTATGTATGTACATAAGAACTTCTGGTTTTCATTGAAATATCAAGGAAAGATTGGATTTGAAGAAAACCATGGTTAAAATCAATAAATGTGATGGGAAGAATGTTATAAAGTCTGTTCTACTTTTATGACATATAGATGGATTTTTGAGCCCTTATCGAGAGAAATGTTATAGGCAGAAGATAAATAAATTGAAGGAAAAGTTTCCCAAAGGAAATTCTTTGGGAAACTTGCTGTGTTTAAATCTTAGCTTCAAAACTACTAACTTTAGAACACTAAATTCCTTACATAATCTCAGTCAGTGCCTTATGTTTTTGCATCTGTAAATGGGTTAATAACACTGAGATATAAGATTCTACCTAATATACAGCCTCAACAGTTAGAAAGACTGGCTCTTTCTTCACCTTGAAACAAAGACATACATTGAAAAAAACTTTGTGTTCAACCATCCAATTAATATTCATCTTTGAGACAAAAATATTATTAAGGGTATTTCTTTCTCATACACTTATGATTGTAACAATATAGCTGCCATTTGTTCATGAAGAAATGGAAAAGAATTCAAAAACAAAGAAATGAATTATACCTCACAAATTTTGTGTACTATAGAATTCCAGTATGGTTACTGGCACAGTGTACAGACTAGAAACAAGTCAAGAAAAACACCATTCTTGTGAGGGAATTATAACTCCAAAGAAATCATCAAGTGGAGTTAAAAAATATTTTGACTATACAGATCTTAAAGGAACTCTCAAACTTGCATGCACAGGAGGCTACCTGTGAAAGATATAAATCCCACAAGAACTAGTCTGTACCTCAATATTCACTTTAAATGTGGACACAGAGGAATGGACAAAGAACCTTCCGGAAAGATGAACAAAGGGCCACAAAAAAATGGGTGAATGAGAGCATTATTTCCTAAGATTAGAACTAAGTTGTAATCAAGTATCTCCCCCAACTTTTACAAAATCAAGACTTTTCAATTCCCATTAACAGTATTTCACCATTGCTCTGTGTGTCTTCATATTTTACTTTCATAGTAGGAAAATTAATTGCAATTATCTTGCTCCTCCTCCTCGATCACTGGATATTACAAATGCTGACAGCAGATTGCTTGTTTCCCTGGCTCTTATATTCTAGAGCCACAGTTCCACCTAATAGAAAGGACTCAGAGAACTGGAAGTTTTAAATCAGGTGCAGAAGCTTGTTGGAAACACTTTGAATCTTCATCAGGAAAAGAATGAGCATGTTCTAGCATAGAAAAAGTTGTGAAATTGATATATGGTGAATAGAATGGCATGCTGTACAGGCTGGTAGCACAAATAATGGAAGCATTTTCCTATACCATTGTAATAATGTTCCCTATTTCTGAGGTACTGTCTTCTCATGACAGGGTTAGAACTAGCAAAACGTGAACAGAGTCTACTTATTATAATTTCCTTTGTGGGATTCTCTCATTCTTTCCCATCTACTGATTGAATATCTATGCCCACAACAATATTGTGTTAAAGAGGGAAGAACTGTTATCAGCTTGGATCCCCAAATGACTGAGTGGAATTGAGTCCTAATCAAAAATTCCACACTTAGACTTCAAATGAATAAGAAATTAAATTTTGTTGTGTTAACTAAGCCATTGCTATTTGAGGCCTTATCTATTACAGAAACTCACATTATTTAACTAATCACCCTAACTTTTAGAGCTGTTAGGAGAATTACATTACATGAATTAATTTATATAAATTACCTCCTAAATGTTAGCTCTTATACTGGAATGTGTGTAACATTTCATACCACAGGGCATATGAGTACTGCTTTGGTTTGGTTTGTCAATGAAATATAAATATTTTGTCCAGAATTATATCTAACTAATATAAGAATGAAAAGATAATATTTCTGTTTAGTGTAAAATATGAATTCATGGACATGGTAAAAATTCATTAGACATTAAATTGTGATAATGGCTGATGTTTAAACAATTTTAGCTTTAGCCACTTTATGTGACTTCTGGTTTCTGAGCACACTTATAACACAAGAATAAATAGAGTTGAAACTTTCAATTCACAATTTTTATTTTTTTCAATTTTCTTAGTATAGGATTTGTTTTCTCCTACTCGTATCAGTAGTTATCCACTGGAACAGGAAAAATCATCGGATTTTTCAGAATCGTCAAAATAAGATTGTATTTTGCTAGGGAAATTTTATAATGTAAACTAAAATAATCATTTTAAATAAAATATATATACACAAATTTTCATGTAGATAGGAAAACATGATTGTAGAAAAACAAATTTTCTCTAATATTAAGCAATCCTTGTACATATGATAACTTGATGATCTTTTAAAACACTTCAGGGGATATTCTATTGGTAATATGCAAACATATTTAATCAAAAGTCAGTGTAGCTTAGGTATGTTAATATTATTCTCCAACAGAACACCCTGGAGTGAGCTTTATTGCTTAAACTGTGGAAAGGTCACACATTTACAGCATATTATAGCGTTTCAAAAATAATTACATTTTCCTTGTCAGTTGGGGAAATAGAAAGATAAGATCTATAATAGTACATGCAATTAAATTTAACCTTTTTAATAGAATATTACTGATCTGGGATTTACTTTCAAAATTCATTAAAAAAGTGATTTTTCTTTACATATTTGTATAAACTACTCAATGTAGAAGACAGACTAAGACCTATTCCTTGAGTTCTAGACATCAACAATCAGATGACATTTGAATTCCCAAATGTCTGATCACACATAACATAAAAATGGGAATTCATTTTTCTTCTGTTTCTTCTTTGTATCATTAATTTATTTCATTGTTCTTTCTAGTCCTTGACTACTTACAAAATATCCTTTTTCTTCAAAATACCTTTTTTTCTGGATGATGCATGTTGGGTGGAGAGAAAGGCACAGCATGAACAAACAGTCCACAACTGCTGCCCTGGTACAATTCCATTTGACTGGGTCAAAAGTTTATTTTTATTTATCAAATAAAATAATAAAACCCTAAATACTTAGACACCCACAGCTCCAACTACATTTTCAGAAAAAGTCCATCAGAAATGATCCATGTGAAATGTGCAGTGTAGATAATTGATCTGTAGAATTAGAAGCCCTCTTGAATATTTTAAAGATTCACTTAGCCATGTGACATGCTTCCAATTTGGTTATCAACATTAATTCCAACATTGTTGCATTTGAAAGCACATAACAGAAACAGTGTGATTAAGGATTAATTTTATTCTTTACTACTAATTCCATACTGCCCTGAAACAGATATCCCAATAACGTTGGCTGTAGTAGAAACTAGCTGTGGTCTCCAACCCATGGGCATGGCCGTATACCAGTCTGTGGCCTATTAGGAACCAAGCTCATCACCATCTGATCTCCACCTCCTCCTTCCATCCTCATTCTCCCTCCCCTCCACCCCACCTCACCCCACACCACCCCATGGAAAAGTTGTCTTTCATAAAACTTAGAAACCAGGGGTCAAGGCTTCATCTGTACTTACAGCCTCTGCTCCCCATTTCTCACATCATTGCCTGAGCTCCACCCTTCCTGTTAGTGGAAAAATCATCTTCCAAGAAACCACTCCCTGGTGGCAAAAAGGTTGGGGACAACTGATAAAGCAATCAACAACAACAAAAAAAACTAACTGAACTGTATGAAAATGATGGAATTGCCACAAGGACTTTGAGAGTTAATAATATTGACAGCTTCAGTATTGACATTTCTATCCTAAGAAGCCAAAGTGTTAGACACGATGATTTGAGAGTTATATTACCTACCTTAAATTTCTCAATTTGCATTTCAACACTACTGTGCAAAACTCCATAGTTACATGTATTAATAGAATTTGAAATGACAAAAACCATCCTATCAGGGAATGAAATCTGTTGCAGAATTTGGAAGAGGAACTCAAAGTCTCCATAGAAATTCAAATTTTGCATCATGGTATGATGCAATGAGCAGTAAATTGTTTGGCTATGGAAGAGTGCTACCCTAGACGATATGCCATGAGGGTATGATTTTCCGTGAGGTCATCTTCATGGGAATAGTGTCACCTAGCACTGATATTACTTCATGTAAACATGACCTTGTTAGGAGGGGGACAGGGTAAAATCTAATTCTTTACAAAAACCCAGAGCTTTGTGTTTTGAGTTTGGAATTACACCTCCATCCTACAACATGATACTCTGAACATCTCTGTGTCTCTCTCTCCTTAGGAAAGCAAAGATGGAAGATGGCGGGGACTTTTGGCTATATAGTTACATTCATTTCCTTCTTTAATTATAGAGTAAGATTTTAGCTTGACCACAGGAAAGATTGCCTTTTTACGGCTTGTGGTGGGCATGTGTCCAAATTCTTTTACCAGTATAACTACACTACTTACTGGTCATTTTTAAATAAGAATGAGCATATGCTACTCTATTTCTATGTCTCTTAGACATTGCTGGGGAGAGATGAAAATGACACTGGTTACTGTGATGGAAACAGCATATTTACAGTGAATAAGCTGCTATACTCGCCCTGGACCATCTTCATTTGAGACAGTAATTTACAGAAAAAAAACACCCTGGCTTCAAACCATGTCACAGCTAAACCCTCTCACAGAGAACAATTATAACATTGGATAATATGCATAAGTAAGTTGTTTGAAAGCATCAGAGTACAATCAAAACAGACTGGACTTAAGCAAGTAATATCTCAGAGACAGAGATAGCCGTATGACAGGAGTTACACACTTCTCACTGCCACGTCATTCAGGGCATTTGCTCATTCACAGTGCAGGGAAGAAAAAGTGAGCTGGAAGGAACAGCCTGAGATTTTTGGATGTCTCTTTAGGGTGAGGAGACAAAAATTGAAATTTTAGATTGCCAAAGAAACCTAATCTTGAAGAAGTTGAAAAGAACAAGCAAGATATTAGCCTGATAGTTTGTATGTCATTTGTCATTGAGGCTTCTGTAAACATCTGAGTTGGTGACATTATATCTGTATAAGACAAAAGACACTTAAAGAAATGAATATTACATATGATAAAAAGAAACAGTTACGATAAAAAGGTAAATTGAAACAAAGCTACTAAAGTCCTGAATTTTAATGTAGTTATTAACACTTTAAAATATATAAAAAACAATTGATTGAGATTAAAGTTAAAATAGGAAAACATTGAATCATAGTTGGAGATTTTAATGCAACTCTTTCCATAACTTACAGAAAATCAAGATGTATAATATTTGAATAACAAGATAAACAAAATTGATAGAAGTCACATGTATAGAGCCATAACACCAACAATAAAATTACTTTTAAGAAAATATAGAAACTTTTAATATTTATCAAATTCTGGGCCTTTAAGCAAAAAATCAAAACCATACAGAAGATATTTATTAACCACAATGAGTGTAAACTACAAATCAACAAGAAGATTATATGAAAGCCCTTAAGCAAAATTGTTGTAAGTATCCCACATGACATGCATCAAAGAAGAAATCACAATCGGAAAATATTTGGAATCAGATACCAATTCAACTAAAATGCATGGAAATGTATGGGAATCAGCAAAATCTGTCTTCAATGGGAAACGTATAGCCTTAAATGCAAAAACTCCACAATCTAAGCATTTAACTACCAAAGCAGAGTGGGTTGAATGGTAGCCCTCAAAAAAATTATATAAATATCTTTTTATTTTTGTGAGGCACAGAAAATCTTTATCGCCACAGGAAACAAGTGCACTCGTCCCACCTCACCAACGGCTTCAAGAGTCACAAAAACGTAGAGTTCGCACAGTAAAGTGTAACACAGACTTGGGCAGAAATGGTCCCTTGGATTAGATTGGCTGTAATACTGAGGTAACCAATTGACCTTCTTCAGTGAAAATACTTCTAACAAAATGAAAAAATCAACTAGTTATAACATCTGATTCATATATACAATTCAAATAAAAATATATATTATTTTGCTTTAATGCATAGCAAGTTTAATACATTAGTGTTTACAAAATAAAAACTGTATTCTACTGAAGTTTTTCTTGTGCTTCCCCTTATCACTAAGCTTGAAAGACTGGAACAGTATATATGATATGATACTTAAGGAAACTTATTTATGGATTTAAGGATGTAATTTGTGGGTCCATGAAAGATGGATAAATATTAGCTGGAAGATTACTGTGTTGTTAAAAATTGTCGCTTATTAAAATCTACAAACTTGAACTGTAAGACACAACTAAAAAAAACACAAAATTTCTCAAAATAGATTAGAATACAGGAAACGTTTCATGAAACTACTGAGATACTAACTAGTGCTATGGCTAACATTAAAAACTGAACAGTCTATTTAAATTGTACTCACACTATTTCTACACACAGTGAACAATACAACTA